>JABJVR010048267.1:1930-24966 GCA_025773905.1 Chitala chitala
GGCGGCCGGCCGGCGGCCCGCGCCGGCCCCGCGCGCCCCCCCCCCCCCCCCCCCCCCCCTGCAATCACTGGGGGCATTTTGGCCCTTTCTTCAAAGGAATAAGGACCAGAAAGAGCTTTTTATTACCAGAGCTGCTGAATCTAATATGGCCCAAACTCATACTGTTAGAGGCGGGAAGAAAAGACCTGCCACCTGTCGTAAATCAAACAGTTTCTGGGAAAGTTCACTGGGCTGCAATAAATCAGCGCTCTTCACTGCGACAGGTGGGACTAAGGATACACGTGCGCCTGTGTCAAATGTATCAGGGAAAGCCTCGTCACACTCCCAAGACTTTCAAGCTCCCGGAGACAGTGTGCTCACAGCAACCCTAAAGTTGCCATTCTAAATGGCAACACTGCAAACTGACAAACTGAACCTGTGGAAATAGAATGAACTCAATGGCATGTTATAAATACGCCCTGGGGGGGGGGGGTCAAAAGTTAAGTGATGATGGCAAAGCCGTATCTCCTAAATCACAAGCAGCGGGGTTAGCGGGACTGTTGCTAAATTGTACAGCATGTGTTGTTGGTGGGATGTGGAGGGTCAGGGGGGCAGCAGTACCCTTCCCAGAATGCACACGTACCCCATGTTTCTGCAGTATTCTAAGCATTATGCTTCTTGTGTGACATTACATCTCCAATTAACCACTCTGTGAAATTCTAGTCAACCCAGAAAGTGTTACTTGCTCCCAGTGGCAGCACTCTGGCACTGTTTATTTTGTTAGGGGAGAGGGTACGTGCTAACTGCCCAAACCCTCACGCGAACGAAATGGAAAAAAGGAAGAAAGTCAATTTGTTCAGTTGCACCTTTAAGGGAAAGTGAAAAGAAGTGATGTGAACAGCTCATTTGAAATGCCAGTCAAGTGTGGGGGGGGGGGGGTGCCTAGCCTTCAGCTCCTGCCACGACTTGCTGCTGAACCGGAATAAATATTCAGATGCAACGGGGTTCATCAGCACAAGCGGGGAAACAATGGCCCCAAACGAAATGCAAATCCGTGCAGATGATATTGTGTGAAATTAGAGCTGCCTTAGTGCTTTATTTGCAGGTGCAGAAACAATTGCAAGGTTTCAATGTTCTTGCAGAAGCCAACAGGAGGCATTGATTGCAACTGTTTTTTGAGTCATCTCCTGTTTTCCCTGGCTGTATTGTAACGACAGTGTTCAGTGGGTAAAGTTGAATGTGATGTTGGAAAGGGGGCGATGGGCACACTGAGGGTAACCCAGAGCCATTCCATTACTGTCAGTCAGCACACAATGCTGATGTTTGTGAACTAGCATGGCACTGATTCAATGTCAGTGTGAGATTACGTTCCACATAAATCTACCGCTGAAAGGCGCAGCACCGTGGCAACAGTAAGAAAATACAAATATTAAAAAAACAATCAATTAACAAGGGCCTCGACGGGGTAATCGCGAGTGCGCCAGCGTTTTTGGAACAGGACGAGGTGTAGGAAGTATTACGTACTGCAGCAATGGCCACTAGTGATGGCAGATCCTTTAAGAGTTAATGGGCAACTACCGCCACCTCCCCCACGACCCCCCCACCACAGCGGCCCTCATCCTCATCAAACTGACACGAGGCACCTTTTATACCTGCTCAGCCACTTTCCATTTTCACTCTCGGCTGACAAACGAACAGACTTCAGCTTGTATTTCTAGTGGAGATCACAGGAAGATTAGAAAAGCTGTCTCAGCTTCCCCACCCTCCACTGCCCTCAGTACATCACCCAGCCTTTGGGGGGGGGGGGCTTCGGGGACTTTGTTTCCCTTTCGCATTAACCATGGTAGGTTTTCTTCCTCCTGGCTTTCTTACACATGACCTAATCGTCATGGTCTGTTGCTGACTTTAATGAGCTTTGCAGCTGACTGTGCTGTTGGCTGCCATAGACTGACAGCATTTGGTGACCCTTCTTGGAAACACTGGCCTTTGTTGTGTGCGCCATGCTTTAACGGCTGGGGTGGAGGGGAGTCTTTCCCAGCAGCCGCAGGGCCTCTGGGCTCAGGTATCAACCAACCAGCTACATGCTAGTGATCTAAAAGCAGTGAGAAGGCCCTCATGGAACCCTGACTCTAAAGACCTGAGAGAGAGGGGACATTGTCTCACAGGTACTCCAAGGACCACCTGAGAGGCCTACCTGTGATCTTTCGCCCTTGGGTGTGGACCTGTGCGCCATGTCAACTGACCCCCAGGGGGCCTCCTTCTCCCCAAAGGCTGAAGACAGTCTACGCACCCCTTCTCTGGAACTCCTGCACACCTGCGACCCCAAAGCATCGCCCTGTCCCAAGCCGTTGCAGGTGCACCATCTTCAGTTCACAGCCTCCGATGTTGTTCAAAGCCGAATTCACCTGTATTGATTCGATGGCTTATTATGTATATGGAATACAGGCAGTTCTCTAGATACGTTAGTCTGACATAAGCAAATACGTAGAAATTTACAAATATTTCATATTTGACTCATGGCTGCCAGTGAAGGTACAAGGGAAGGAAAATAGAACCAATTCGCAAATGTGCTGCAGTCAGTTTCAATGTGAAAATGAAAACGATACATAAGTGTGAATGAGGATAAAGTTTATCATCCACTGCACGTGAATTCGGTTACACCAAACTTATTGTAAAAATCCTGACACGCCAGAAGTGACTTAGTAAGGGGTTACGGAGCACATCAATTACGTATGCCGCAGACTGCCTGTATATATTCATACCTCGGTTACTGACCAAACGGGCATCATAGAGCACAAGTAGACTGACGGCAGCGTTCCCATGGAAGCAGGCGAAGTGTGAAGTAATGACGGCAGCCAGCAACAAAGTGATTAAAGACATGAATGTGTTACCTGAAGATTTCTGACTGAACCCTTCAGAACGATACCTAACCCAAACCACTCTGGTCATACAGGCAGCTATGTCTTTAATTCTCAGCGGAGCAAATAAAACTAAAACTATGTTTTCTCTTACTATCACACAATGACGTGTTTTGCCCCGCTAGGCTTACCAGCACCTGTGTGCTAATATGCCCAAATATTTCTGAGACACATGAACTGCAGAACTGACTGCATTTAAAAGACACTATCCCCAGAGGAGATGTTTTTTTTTTTATCCTGTCATTAATCACACTTATTTGGGCTTATTAATTATGCCTGTCAGGCACCTGCTACATGAAGGAAAATATTTAAGAATCCCTTATCAGATCAATCTTGGTTATAAAAATGGATGCATCCTGTTTCAGACAGCCTACCTTAACCTCTCAGCTGTCACACTAACAAAACGATGGTCATTCCGTTTGTACTTTGCACTATTGACCTTACAAGAAATTAAGTACTAGATGTATTGTACATTATTTAATAACCTTTGTGCATCTTGCTGTCTGACTGACTGCAATTAAGCACTGTCTCTTGATAGCAGGAGAAACCTGGGTTTGAGGACAGGCCCTTGGCCTTAACCCAGGGAGAGGGCGCCTTCTACAAGCTGAAGGCTGCCACAGCAGAGAAGTGCCGGCGACACAGCACAGACGGAGCCACAGCCACCGAAGGGCACGTGATGGGGAGGTCTGGGCGCTTCCACCCCTACCGGCGCCAGTACAGTGACGAGAGCGTTCTGAGCAGTCTGCCGGACTGCCTGCAGCCCCTCGACCTCTACCAGGGTGTGGGGGTCCCCGAGGTGCTCTCCGTCACACAGCCACAGCGTCAGCATGCTGAGGACCACAACTCCTGGTTTTCACCTGCGGGATCCATTCTGCAGGCTTCCAGGGCACTGGTATGGGTCAGCAGGCAGCACTGGGGCAGCAGAGTGAGGGTTAGGGTGTTTTCTTTAGGGTATACGGTGTTGTGACCATAGAGAGGAACAAAGCCACATGAAGTTGTCTTTGTAACACATAGGCTGGCAGGTGCAGGCATTAGGTTTTGCGCCCCAGACAAACAGAAGCCCGAGATTCTGCATGAGTACAGAGAACGACAGACCAGCACAGCCTAGGCATGAGAGCGCAGTGAAATGTAAGGTGGTACCAATAAGCCCAAGGGATGGGTTCTGTTAGACCAACAGTAGGACTTTCATCTGAGCGGACGGCTGGGCACACGCACTCACTGGTTTGTTTACTGGGAGTGGATTCCACCACCCCTCACAGTGATCCCTCTTTGCGTACCAGGGAGTGGATGGAGACTTCTTGGATGTTCCAGAGAAACCCCCCTGCTACCCCTCACAGAACAGCAGCTCCTACAGCTCCCTATCTCCTCTGGAGCAGGTGAGGTCTATAGCAGCTTGTTCTCCTTTAAACCGTCGAAAGGGAAGGCATAAGGAACCCACGACCTACCTGTGAGTTAATTTACAGCACAACTAGTTAGAAGCTAGAAAATACAACTTCACCCAATGAGAAGTTGGCAGCGAACAGTCTCTCCTCCCACCAGTGATTTCAGTCCCTCCTTGATCCCAGTTAACAGTGATAATGTTGTGCTGTAAAAGCTGTCCAACCTCCTGGCCCATTAAAAGGACTTGGGGTGTCACATCTGTCAATCATGTGAACATAAGCCAGGGTAAGAATGTGCTGCTAAATTACAATCAAACTTTATTCTGTATATGAGCTGAATTTGTTTAAAGTATCTAGAGCGTGACCTTCTATATCAAAAATATGTCAGGAAATTCGAGAGGTGTGTTTATTTTGTTGGTGTGTGGCTTTATCACACACACACACACACACACACACACAATGTACTTCCAAGGTACTTATATATGCAGCTGACAGACGTTCTCTAAGGCATATTATAGGTCAAACAGCATTTACCTGTGTGAGATACTGAGCTAGAGGACATTAGAACTAGTAGTGGTCTCTGTTCAGAAATGCCCTGGCCAGTTATATGCCCGTAGCACAGCTCTGGCACTGACAGCCAGCAGCACGTGAGATCCTCACCAGGTCTAGATGGTGTGAAAACCAACTAGGAAGCAAAGAAAGAAGTCAGTTTCAATGAATCTCTGCTGATGCCAATGTGTATTCACTTGTCTCCAGTTTACAGGAAGTGATTACATACCATCCGGAGCCTCTCAGTACAACTTCCAGTGTGTCGCCCCATCTCTGACCCAGAACTCCGTGCTGCATTCTCTCTATCCAAAGCCCATTTACTCATACAGGTATCCTCAGTCTCTTTGCCACGCTGGGCTATGTTTACATCTACACTGTTTCTATAACCCAAACCCTTTACATTAAGCACCGGTTCAAGGGCGCATGCAGGCTAAAGATGCGGGGTTGTGGAGAAGTTGTGAAGCGTGACCTAAGGCCGCTCATTAGTTTTGCTTAATAGTGTGCTAGCACGTGTGCACTGTCATGGCTGTTAGAAAGGGGCCCCCAAGGCTGACAGGTGCGAGGCATTCAGCCTGCATTCGGAAATTTCTCCACCATATCACGTGCTGCTCGGGTATCCAGAGCACACGGCCCCTGTGCTTTAGTGGTAAGTGCTTTGACAGAGTAACACCTCTGTGGGTTAAGAGTAATTCTGAACTGTCGCCATCTTTTAAACCTACGCCTTATATAGTGGCTTTGCTAGATGTTACCGTCATTAGGTAACACTGTACCAAAGTTATAAAGTTCAAATAAAAGTTTTTGGTGTGCACATGTCCTTTCTACATTTGTATGGCTTTCGTCCAGACTGCTTTGCAGTTCAGGTGAATTAGTAAATACTCAGCGTGTGACGCGCTGGAATCCAGGACCCTGTTTGAGTAGAGCAGTTGCCTGCATCCGAAGTCGCTAACGTCCATCCTAAATAGTCTGCCAAAACTGTTATTCCAGTTATGTAAATGTTTCTGAAATCTGAGTATGCGTCAATGAGTATGCGAAAAGTGGACAGCCAAAATGCTACATGCTACTTCCTGAGAAACAGAAAAATGCACAAATATTGCATTCAATTCAATCTCATAATTCCTATGACTCAGGAGTGGCTGATATGTCATCAAAGTCTGGTGACTGGATGCTGATGTGTTAACCAGATGTGATGTTCCAATAATGTTTAAAATATTCCATACTAGTTTAAATTCTGTACTAAGCGCACAGTTGAAATAGTATGTGTTTCCTGTGTGGGTAAGTGTGTACTATGTGCTATTTGATATTGGATGCAGCCATTGCCTTTGAATCAGCACAGGTGTGAGTAAACAGCCCGCTGCAGAAGTTTCCCTCTCTCAGCCTCTGCTGTTCATGCGTAACCCAGCGATCAGACCTACGGCTCTGACCCTTCTTGGGCTTGGCTTCCCTTCACAGCATCCTCATCTTCATGGCACTGAAGAACAGCAAAACCGGCAGCCTCCCCGTCAGCGAGATTTACAGCTTCATGACGGAGAACTTCCCTTATTTCAAGGTAAATTCCTACACATTTCTGCAAAACTCCTGGAATAGTGCAGTGCAGAAAACATGGAGGGAAGATGGTTTTAAAAGCTCTCAACACAGTGTGGATGATATGCGCTTTTTTGCATGCAAAATAAGCTCGAAAGCTCATAAAAGTTGCAGCACTGCCGCAGAATATTGCCATCTCTCCACGTCTCTCCTCCACGCTTACTGGTACGTTTCTCCAGACGCAGTATGCATGCGCGACTTCTGTTGCAAGTTACCAGTACATCGAAAATGACTCTCACACAACGTGTTCCAGCATTCCATTCTGTCTGTTGTGTTTGTACAAAGGAAAGGCCCCCCCAATCTCTGCCATGTACCCACGGGAAAGGTGGTGAAGTCACACAGTGTGTGCTTTTGTGCTGACTACCTGCACATGCTCTGGAGTGTGTCGCTGGTTCCTCCACCCCCGAGCGTCCTGGCACATGCCCCATCCGTGATTAATGCCGTGATGAGAACACGAGTGAAGGTTCCTGCCAAAGTGATGGCTCCTGTCAGCTCCTCCAGGCCTTGCCCGTTAAGGCTTGATCGTGCCTCTTCCCTCATTGCCACACAGATTATTGTTACACGGTATCTTAGCTCACAGGGCCCTGCTGCGCAGCATGGTTTTGTTTTCACGGGCAAACGTGGGCTTGCAAGCAGGTGTTACCACCCAGACAAGTTGGCAGCAGAGTGTTCAGCTCCCAACTGCATTCCTTCGTGGGCATAAAGCTCTGGATTTAGATCCTCTCTGTTGCTTTCTTTTCGACTTGATTAATTGCTCCACGGTCATTAATTCTCATCCTCATGCAACAACATAAGCAGTGTTGGAGCTCGCTGCACTGCTGCTACAGGTAACTGCTGAACAACGTGACTTTTTGTGTTAATACAGGTAAATCGGAGCTGCTGCTACTGTCTTAAGCCCCAGTGTCTGAGCTTGGGATTCCTGGGAGGGGAAAAAAAGGAAAAATTGATTATTTCTGTCATTCAGCCTGTGTAATAGTCTTTGGGGCATTATCCATTAACAGAGTGGTTTCATTATTTTATGCACACCAGCGGATTTTGAAGGATCTCATTACTTCTTTTCTCCAAGGGCCACTAATTAGCACGCGCTCTATTGAAATTTCTGAAGAACTCGGTTGTGTTTTCTATCTGTGGCAGTTCTCCAGAAAGGTGAAATGTAAAGCATTCGAGCTGGTAGGGGAGGCGTTGCCTGCGTGGATACGTGCCAGAGTACTGATTTAAACAGCTCAGGCTCAGTCAAACGGAGCAGGGGGGCATCAGCTGCCATGCCATGGCCTTTGTGGTGGAGCACGACACCAGTGGTGTAGATGGACACTGGATGAACCTTCAGATGCTTTTTTTTACTTTTTTCATCCAGGGCTTTTGCTCATAATCATGATCATAATCTATTCAGAAATATTACTGTTTTACTGCCTTTTTTGTACATCCCACTTAAATTTTGTTTGAAACCAAAGCTTAAAAAATGTCTAAATTTGAGCTGTAATGATTGCCACTGCTGTAGTTCTTTTCCATGGCCTTCTGGTTGGAACTGTGATCGCTGAACTCTGGCTTCCCCACCTCCACTCCAGACTGCCCCTGACGGCTGGAAGAACTCGGTCCGCCACAACCTATCCCTCAACAAGTGCTTTGAGAAGGTGGAGAACAAGGCTGGCAATGCGTCGCGCAAGGGCTGCCTGTGGGCCCTGAATCCTGCCAAGGTGGAGAAGATGCAGGAGGAGCTGCACAAGTGGAGACGCAAGGACCCGCTAACCGTGCGCAGGAGCATGGCCCGGCCTGGTGCGTGCAGCTGCAAGGCTGTACGAGTGCCACTGAAAACGTTAGGACTTAGTACACGGTGCTACAGAACACCACAGGAAAAAAGGCTGGCAGCGTGCTTGTTGTATTATTGTACTGTGTTGTTTCAACTATATTAAGACAGTGTGGAGTCTTAAGCGCAGGACATCAGAGTGTATAATAGCGAAGAGACTCCTAGCATAGTACAGGGCACCACAGTCTATTTCAATCGTGGCAAAAGTGACAATTACAGTGCAGTAAAACATGTGGCAATGGAACATAGAATACGAAAGGGTAAGAAATGACACCACAGCACAGACGAGTACTAGGCATTTCAGCCTGCAAATCTTGATAGTGCTTTATAAACTATGTTAAGCTGTTTGTGGTGAACAGAGTCAAAAAATAACAGTCTTCACACTCCTTTACTTGTGACTCAGTGCACTGTTTTTAGTGACAGCTTAATTACATGTTAGCGTGGCGGTGCTCAGCGATGTCCTTTGTCTGCGTGCATGTTTGTTCCCAGAGGAGCTGGATCGGCTGCTGGGGGAATGCCCACACAAGTGGAAGCCAATACAGGCACAGTCCACTCTGTGCAGCAGTCACAGACGGGCCGCCCCGCCGAGGGGAGGGCCCACCTGCTTTGCCATACCACAGCCTGTCCTGCCAGGCCAACCACAGCACGCCCACTTGGGCAACCTTCGACAGCAAGCTCTTCTGAACCAGGCCCCATGGATATCCACGGGCCAGCACCTGCACCCGCACCGCCTTGCCCCTGACCACGCCCACGACCCATACTGCTCACCAAGTGGACTGCTGTCCATTTTAGATACTCCGGGCAGCCTGGGAGGCCTACCGCAGACACAGCTTCCCTATGGCGCCGCCCTGCAGGCCACTCATAGTGGCACCCTGAGCGTGCAAGACCTGCTGTTGGAGGGAGAATCCACCAACGATGTCGATGCGCTCAACCCCAGCCTCACTGACCTCCAGTTGCACGGTACTTGGGGGGCAAGAAGCACAGGGTCGCCGGGGTTTGATCACATGGGTGGGAAAATGGGGGAGCCGCTAAGGCACCTTGTCAGTTCTCCACAATCGTCTCCATGCAGGTCACCTGTGGGAGGAGCTGAAAGATGACAGTCTGGCTCCAGACTCTGTAGTCATCATTGATGCCTCGCCTTCCCTCGCGAGCGGCCGGGCAATGAGCGAGGGCTCAGCGGACTCGCAGGTGGCTGATCCTGAGGTTATTGATGCTCCTGTGGAGGCCGACAACACAACGGACAACCTGCACATCACAGGACTCTACTCCACCACCTTTGCCAACCTGGACAGTGTGGTGGACTACATACCTGTCGCTGGCAATGCTCCCATCCCTCTCCTTTGACAAGAGCACCTGATTTACCTGCCAAACCCACCCTGAAATGCACACCTGTGCATATAATCAGGTAGCACAATGTATCCTATCACAGGAAACTCAACATTTTTAATTTCTGAATCCAAAATGAGCAGTGAACCTTGAGTCTTTCTTTATACATTTTTTGTTAGGATGTCCTTAGGGGACAAAAAAAGGTACTATATTATACATTTCCACTAGGGGGCAGTATCACACTTTAAAATTGACACGCATTCGTACAATACTCGATTTTTATCAAACAAATGAGAAACATACGTTGTCATTTCCCAGATTGTTGAATTCTCTTGGTTACATTACCTTGAAGTTTAACATTAAAAACTGTCCAGCCATTTATTCCTGCATTTTTAACACTTCTATTTGTAATTCTTAATAGAGCTATATATTTTTTAATACAATATCTAAACGATAGTAATATGGCTTAGAAAATTTTTATTGAAAGTGTGGAAGGCCAAGGTTCATAACAAATAAAACAGCTTTAGGACACAAACTGTTATGAAAAAAAAAATCACACATTTATTGACTTGTCCAGACTGGCACTGCACTGTCCAGAATTTGTACATTGTTTTCATTTTAATATAATCACATCCATTAAAAAGCTATAATACCTTTTTTTGTCTAATGTTATACAAGTCCATATATACCTCCACATCCCACCGTTTAATGAGGATATTTTCCCTACGGAGAAATACAAGTATGAAGACCTGACCACAGCATATCCTTGGAAAAAATTACCTTCCTTTTTCAGTATTGCATTCACTAATGTTCACCAACAGTGTTTTTTAGCGTGGAATGTCTTCAGAGGAGTGATCAATAGTTCTACAGCTTCATGAATATCAGGCAGATTGACCCATTTACCAAAAAGTACAAAACTACACGAACACAAACCACAGAGCCTTTGCTGTAGTGTTCCTTTCGTCTTTAGTTCTTTTCTTTTTCAGATGTGTTCTTTTTTATTTCCTGGAACAACAGACAGTATCCCATCTCCTGTTTCACCCCCCCCCCCTTAACATCCTCTTTTCATGACAGTTTCAAATAAATATAAAAGAGATGAACGTGAGCAAACCGAGAATTCCCTCTCGCTCAATGGAAATGCTTGTCGCTATGGGGACAGTAAGGACAGCTCTGTGAGGGGATGGGGAACGAGAGGGGGGGGGCCTACACTCCACGCTGCCTGCAAGGAGAAGCCTGTGGTGGTGTGGGAGCAGAAGACAGTGTGTGGCGGAGTGTGACGACTAGAGCCTTGATGGTCAGAGCGCTGGCATCAGTCTGCCAGCCCCCCCCCCCAGGCCAGTCCCCCCCACACTAACAAGACCAACAGGGATCTTCTGGACCTTACTGATGGCCCACGGCAGCCTCATACGTCTGTGCATTCACACTGACACACATCCACACACATAGACTAGTACACATTAAGTTTGCACACACACACACACAGGAGATCCTCACAAATGCTGACTGCATTTATCATACATTTACGGACAGAAACCATCAAATTATACAAGTCTCCTTCCTAAACAGTAGAAGGCCGTATGCCAGAAAAGACAGAATCTCCCGGCCATCTCTTCAGTAAATATTCTCTGGTTTACTCTTTCCATTTTCAGTACCAGCCTTTCCCAGCCAGTCCCAGTCCTGCCTCTGGTTTTATATAAGAACTCAGAATGCTTCAAAACAAGTAGGTGGATTTTAACAGAGGGAGTGCAGACACAGAAGTCTGTGGAAATGAAAGAAAAATTAGGCCATCTCTTCAAAATGCCTAAATATATACAGGATTATGTGTGCCAAGTGGATGCTTCCAAGCACCATGAGAGGGAGGCAGCATGAAATAGCTACTAACAGGCTGAGAGAGAGGTGTGTTTCTAGACCTGCTCTGAGGAAATGTCAGTGAAGCCCACCCTCCCCCCAGGATCTCTGCAGTGTCACCAGGTAGTTTCATTCTCCAATGCTGGTCTGTGATGTCAGGCACGGACAGGTTTGATGTTAAATACTATAAAACCTCACATATAACACAGGTGTTCATGTTAACGCCCAATCACGAGTGCTGATGTGGTGTAAAAATCTACATTTGGTGGTTCAGTTGCGGTTTAACAAATGTTGGAAATGCACTAAATAAAATGGTCTGGTGTTTCTGTCATACACCACAGGAAGAGGAAGCTAAAAGTGATAAATATCGATATGTTACATCTATTATATTATTTTACGGTAAACCATGTCTAGTCTTGGTGTGCCTGTACTCTATCTTAGAGAGACCTAACAAATAATGGTGAAATCAAGGAAATAGTCAACTATAACTACGTTTATATATAACTATTAAGTTGTGATTTTTCCTGCTTTGCCAGTGTGTTACAGCCACGTGATGTTTACATGCTTACTGCCTTGATGCTGGCTTTTTTACGTTTTACAATAACTACACTGTACACTGTGCCCCTAGACTTAAAAAGGGATCAGAAAAGGAGATTTTATGTTATATGTGCTGCTTGAAAGGGCAATCCAGAACACCAGAGTTCTCAAGACAAAGACTGACAAGGTTTTGTAAGAAGTGTGTGAGAGGATCACAGATCATGGGGCAGCTCCGTACAATGGCAGTGGTTCCTTTCACAATAATTCTATAACAACTGGTTATCCTTACCCTCTAAATAAATGAGTACTAATGAAAAATGTCCAGTATGTCACAGTAAAACTAAAGAGAAACCACAGCTAGCTCTAGTTTCGCAGTCTCTCGACCAAACATTCAAACGCATTTAAAACCGTAAGCACGGCTTCGAGTTCACGTTGGTGAGGAATACGTAATTAAAATCGGCTAAAATGTCAACGGCGGTTTGAGTCTGCGCTGGCGCTGTGGTTTACGTGTTAAAAAACAAGGTGAAAAATGAAGACATAGTACGGCGCCAGATCACACTCTTTTTGTAGCCTTATTTCACAAAGACCTTCAATTTGAAGCGCTCTCCCATTTGCGGAGCCTTCCCTTTGCCACGGGCTACGTGTCTTCGAAACCGCAGAGCAGGCAGCTTTGTCAGCATGCGCTTATTCACCGTGGCAGTGTTTAAGTAAGTGCTTGTTGATAAGCAAGGTGTCCAAAAGCTCTTTATGAAGGCAATTATTTAAGCATTCCAATGCTCTGAGCTGTTCCTGCAGCTTTTGTGAGACCCTGTGTAAGTACATTATTTTTTTTCCCCACTCTGCCTTTGACATGCCTGTCCTGTCTACCCTCGGGCCGTGTCTTGTCATGGCTTTGCTGATGCCTTGATCTTTAAAACCGAACCGCTGTTTGGGGTGCGGACGGCAGTACGGACGGGGGTAAGGAAGTTCTTGCTGTTGGACAGCAGGGCTGGCTTTGGAGCGTGTGATGAGACGGCTGTCCTTGTAGGAAGTAACCAATGGGACGTCGACACCAGTGTGCTTTCAACAAAGGTCCAATGCAGGGTGCAAGGGGGCAGTGATGTAACCACATACCCCCCCCACTCCCTTGTACACTAGACCAAGACAGCAGCCTTTGTGGTTTTGGGGGGTTGGGGAGGCTGTGGAGTGTGTCTTTTGTGGGGATGGTGAAGCGTCTGGGTTCCTGAATTGGAGAACAGGAATGGGGCGTCATTGTGCAGTCTAAATGCACGGCGTGTGCTTGTCTTCTCGCCTTTACCTCCCACAATGGCAGGCGTGGGGCACATGCCCCTTGCCAAGCTCCTACGGGCCCCCGCTGTATGAGTAGTCAGCCTTGTTGTGCATCACCAGTTTGTTATCCACGAAGTAAAAGCTGTCCGACTGCGTCTCGTACGGATGCAGGATCATGTCATGCACTGCAGGAGAGCACAGAAGCTGTTAGCTGTTGGAGGCGCGGCGTAAAAGCGCGAGGCGGGCGGCTCCACCGCCAACGGTACTCACTGATCTCCTCGGAGAGGGGCGGGAACTCGTAGATGTGCTCGCATGTGTTCTTGCTGTTTGGGATGCAGAAGCCGAACTCGAAGTCGAAGCTCTTGAGGAGCTGCTCGCGGAAGTAGTGCCTCTCGATCATGCGGAAGTTGTTGATGGGCATGTCACCCACGGTGAACTCCACCCTGCGACGCAACAAACATACCGTCTGATAGGGTGAGCATCGTGACACTCAAGGCAAATGCTCAGGTGATGCTCAGTCATGGGTGCTGTGGCCTTGTTCTCCCAGGGTGCACTGAGGTTCCCTGTTCATAGCTGCTACATCATGCTGTTCTTCCTATCTAGGAACAAGACCCCTCTGGCTTCCTGTGTCCTACTTCCTGTTCTGCATGAGGTCTACTCACCAAGATTACCTCCTCTCCACTCTCTCTTTTCTCTCTAAGAGCTTTTCATGTTGGCGCAAATGAAATGTCACATTGTGACAATGTTCAAAAACTGTTCCCCAACTGAAGGGCACAGCCAAAGCAAGCATCCTGTGTTTATGTAATCAAGAGTGTGCATGTGTTCGGTGGGGTCGGAGGGAGTGCTGCAGTCTCATCAGGAAGATAATTATATGCTTTTGAACTGTGCGGTCTCCGTGCCATGCACCATAAGAGAGACAGCCTCTCTGCTTTGTGTAAACAGTGTTCAGGTGGACTCAACATGGCCAAAGACAAAAAGAAGAATTGTTTTCTAAGACAATCGCTAATTGTATTACATAATAAGCCGATGCTGTGTCAGAGTTTCTCTGCAATGTGTGGGACTTTCTGCCTTTCAGCACTCATTTATTGCAGACCAGCTGTACATAGATGTAGGAGGTTCAAGTGGCTCTGGGGCCAAGGCTGACATTGTGCCTGCCATGAGGGGCACATCACTTACGTGGCTCCAACCTGGCGCAGGCGCAGGAAGGCAGGGGTGAACTGGTACCGCACAAAGCGTCCGGCATTCGGGTCGAGGTCCCGCTTGTCCGCAGCTCGCTCTGTGCAGCACAGGAGATGATGCGACATGACTGATTTTACAGTGTTACTTCCATAAGACACGCACCTGACACCTGCGCACACCTGTACACACCTGTACACAGGTGTAATGACTCTTAGGTTTGCAGGCTGAGCATAGCTCTGTTTATGGAGCCTGTCATGGATGCCCATCAGACTTGGCATAATAGCATTCCAAGACAGGTATTGAAAACTAAAATATCCAGCCGTATCAAGGTGCAGTGGAATATATTTTAAGATGATGGAGTGAATTTAGAAAAATTATAATCATGACAATAATAACAATAATGATGACTATTATAAGGATAATAACAGTATAATGGTATAAAAAATGAAGGAGGAAGAACACAGTATACAGCAGTAGTGTGCAGCAACTGGGAAGGACCTTACACACCAGCGTTCAGGGGCTTGGTGATTTCAAACAGCACCGTGCCGGTCTCCATGTCCCGGATCTTGAACCTGGTGAAGTCGATGTTGTGGACGTTGTCTTCGGGGGTGCACAGGTAACCTGAAACCCAGGGAAAGGGTTGGGCAGCACAGTTGCCGTCGGCCCATCAGACAGGCGGTCTGTCTCTGCGTGGAGCTCGCTGTGTGCCTCCGTTTGCCTGATCTCAATGTGTACACTGCCGTCGGCAGAGGTCATTAAAGAAAGGGGCCCAAGCCAACCACAAGGCCATAAGACTTAGAAAACGCTAACACTGCAAATGTAACAAAACAGTCATGATTTAGTACTTATAGTGGTGTGCTTTGACAAGTGTGTCATTTTGTAAAGTATATTCTGTATGTTGTAGATGATATCGGTGGTGGTGGTAGTGGTAAGGTTGGTCCACTGTCTTGAGAAGAAGCTACAGTTACAGATGTGGAAAAGGTGGTGCACATCCACAGCTGAGTTTTATCCTCCATTACTGCCAAGATCTTGCCTGCCACCTAGAGGTGACATCACCAGTTCCCATCCTTACAACATTAAAATAGCTACTTCTTTAAGCAATGGTGTACCAATAATGACCTCTTAAACCAACAGAACGGAAGTTCACGGCCCGTGCTGACATCAGGGCTACAAACTGTCCAAAAAAGCTTGTATTTCTCCTATTCGTTTGTTAATAACTGACTAGTCCCAAAATGGCTCAGGATTGTAAGGAGATCAGCAGTTTAGCGTGAAGATAAAATGCTGGCAGATGCTGGTGTGTAATTGCAGAGCTTTCCTGGATAGCCGGCCAGATTGTTGTCACTGTGGGTACACAGGCCCAGAGTGCTTGGTGCTGTGTGGGCATCTATGTGACCCCCCCCCCCCAGGACCTGGATTAGGCAAAAGAGGCTTAAACTGCCTCTGAGTCACATGGTTAGGTAGTTTGCAAAGGGGATTTTAGGGCAGGCAAATGATTTAGAATGCATTTCTCATACAACCAACAACCCACAGAGATGGGCAACTTCTCTTTCTATTCAGGTGCGCCAAATGAAAACTAAAGGTACAAAGAGGATGCATAAATTGAGAAATGAAACTAATAGACCAAAAAACATACGGCACTGTTTAAACACATTCATTCAAAACATTTTCAATTATCACTAGGCTGTCTCAGACACAAATGAGGGATTGTGAGAAAACGCACCGCAAAATCTGACAATCTTCTGACACAACTGACCACACTCACGTGGCGAGCTTGTCTCTCACGGTAACAGGGTTTCTGACCCCAGTTTAGTACTTGTGGATTAGCGCTCAGGGATTAGCGCTCAGGTGACCCAGACTAGAGAGGCCAATGTCAAAGTTACAGAAGCCCAACCCAGCTCCCTGTGGCTAACTCGACACCCGTGGTGTTTCACGGGCACACGGCTGTTATGTGATCCTCAGATGGTAAAAAGTGATGCGTAAAAACAAATGTTTTTTTGGTGTATGTGAAGAGTTAAATTCTCCTTGACTGTATTCCTCAGTTAGTTATTGAGACATCCTGTTTATTTAATACCAACTGTAGAATATGTAAATGGTGCTGTGAAGACATACAATCCCATGTCCTCTGTCTGGTAAGAAGTTTTCCTATGCAAAGGAAGTATATGGTCATTGCAGTTGGGCGCTGACCACTTGGTGTTTTACATAACACGGAATAGGTAAAGCCTGCAGACAGCTGTGTCGAAAGCAGTGACCCGGGAGGCCGTTTAATCCCAGCAGTGTCACCGTCCCTTAGATCACAGAAGCAGGGCGAGAGTCTGGGGACCAACAGGCGACAGCAAAAAGGGACACCATGAAAACATGGTGGTGGTTTCAGGGAAGAGAGCTGGACGGAGTGTGGACTGTGTGATGAAGACTGCAGTGAACTGGTGCCAGTCAAAATTTGGGCCAGTTATTGGGTCAAATTTAAGGTATGTACAGTATAACATACTGTAAAACATGCATACAGACATGCACGCACACACATACACGCAGACACATGCGCACACACACACACACACACACACACACACACACACTCACACATACACACGCAGCTGACCCAAAGGCCCTGTGAGCCGTGGCAGCAGAAAAAATGCTAGAGTTGCTTTTTAAATAGCAGTTAATACTTTTTAAAAAGCCAACTATGCGGATTTCATCAGAATCAACACTGATGAAGACTTAAGGTTTACAAACTACACTTCTCATGGCTCAAGTGTACGTTATACAAAAACTGGCATCTCAATCCTCAACCATTTGCAGTCTCTTGTTCTCCCGGCAAAATAGCCTTGATGTTAATTAGCCCTGGCAGAGTGTTTCTGCTGTTATCTAATATGCTACATGGGGGCTTTGTGGAGGGGTGGGAGCAGCCCGCTCTGGCAAACACTGGCAGATGGGTGGCCTGTGTTCGTCTGACAGCTGGCCCCCCGCCTGTCCTCCAGCAGGGATCTCAGCATCGCCACCCGGAGGGTTGCCACTTTCCTGCCAGCCTGTGCTCTGGCACCGAGATGTAGCATGTATCTATGGCAACTACAGTTTGCGCTTGAGCCGGTGCCACGGGTCCTCCACCGCTGGACTGGTAATTACCAAGGTTCACGGTTACACTGTGGCAGACGGGGGCACCTTTTAAAAATAGCTTCTTGTGACTAGGGGCACAGAGCTATCCACCGGCACTGAGGCTGCCTGGAGGTGGATCCGATGCCAATGGCCAACAGTCAGACCATGTAATGAGTCGGCGTGCAGGATGTGTAATTGGCCCCCACCAGCCTACTGCTGTACCTTTCTTCACAGCAGGGCACAAAGTATGCCTGTGGGACTCAGGGAGAGTGAGGCACTCACTTCTGCACCTCCTCACCATGGTGGGAGCAGTGCAATGGTGCTGTCCACTGGGGCTCACGATAAAACGCCATACATCACAAACTTATAGTCAATAAAGGGCTCAGCGATGACAAACACTCACTGGCTTCATCCATCAATCCATACCATCCTCCCATCTATCCATCCATCCATCCATGAGAGTGAAGAACCAGAAGGAAATTTGTCACATACTACCGGGGGGGGTAAGGGTCCTTCTCCATTTGAGCAGCATTGTTGAAACACAGAAAGACCACCCTCCAACCAGGCCTGTGAAAAGCCGACCCCATATTTATTTTTCACATTTCTCTCTTTCTGTCGCTTTCCGTGAAGAAGCCGTTGATGTAATTTTCCCCTTGTGAATACTCTAATCTCGCTAATGAACCCTGCCATCTGGCACAATTGCTATCAGGAAAGGAGGGAGCAGCTACACATAAAATATACTGGATAAAAAATTAATTTATGACTTTGGTGTTCTTAATGAGCGTGCTTTACACCCTATTTATCAATGTCAATTTTTTCTACCTTTATTTCTAATTACAGATTTACTCTCCCCATTCACCTAAACACATAAAGAACCATATGGTTAGTTCCTGAAACGCTGATTTAGAAAACGTTTTAGTTGATCATCATTGATCACTGCATTTTATGTATGTACTTATATATTTAGACGTATATATATTTATTGTTGTATGCAGTCAGGTTTAACCTACAAACATTTATAAACAATGCTGCTGAGGTGTATTAAAAAAGAACAGCAGAGCATTCAATGGACATGCTCAGATTATTAAAGGTAGACACACCTCCTACACATTCTGCCTTGTATTCTCTACATCTTACACCGCTATTCAATGACTTCCACCCAGTGTGCTTAAATGCAGTTTGCCCCAAAGCCCATCAGAACCTCCAGCAGACTGTGAAATAAGGGCAAAAAGAGTGAGCTGGTGTGCTCAAAGAGAAAACACTGTACCTATGAAACACACTAAAATCAGCACACAGAGTGACCGCAATGAGCCGAGAGCCACAAGTGCGTAGACACACATTGGCACGCAAAATATACCCACAGGCCCAGTGGCAGTTCCACTAATACAGAAGTAAATTAGT
Organism: Chitala chitala; assembly: GCA_025773905.1. Classification (NCBI taxonomy): domain Eukaryota; kingdom Metazoa; phylum Chordata; class Actinopteri; order Osteoglossiformes; family Notopteridae; genus Chitala; species Chitala chitala. The sequence continues at coordinate 20,791 of JABJVR010048267.1, forward strand.
ACACACTAAAGGAGAGGGAAACTGGTACACACTAAGGGAGAGGGAAACCGGTACACAATAAGGGAGAGGGAAACCGGTACACACTAAGGGAGAGGGAAACCGGTACACAATAAGGGAGAGGGAAACCGGTGCACACTAAGGGAGAGGGACACCGGTGCACACTGCACACTAAGGGAGAGGGACACCGGTACACACTAAGGGAGAGGGACATTGGTGCACACTAAGGTAGAGGGACACCGGTGCACACTAAGGGAGAGGGACACCGGTACACACTAAGGGAGAGGGACACCGGTGCACACTAAGGGAGAGGGAAACCGGTGGGGGTTCCACTTCACATATGCTGTCACCATGTCCCAATAAAACATTAACATGTACTGCAGAGTATCATCACAGCCAGAACAGCTGAGCCAGGCCACACAAAGAGTATCAAAATAAGTCAACACCCCCCCTCCCACACACAAACACACACTTATCACTTTGTACAAAAGATAAAAGAGAATTCACGTCGACTGCTTTAACACATTGCACACTTCTCCTTCAAAAAACCAACTTTGGGCTGGAGCAGCTACAACTAGTTTGGTCTCTGATGCAATATTCTTGGAAATTGTTTCTGAACCCACTGTACCCATCCGTCTGTTCTTGTCGAGTTTTCAAACTGGGCGCAAGATGTAAAAAAGCACTTTCGACGCCCTAAAGGCATGGAAGATGTTGACAAAATTATCACGAAACACGCCTGGCCTGTTCAATGCTGACAGCATGCTGCTGTCCTCCTGGTGTGGGTGCCTTCGTGACACCTAGGCCTGAAAACGTATGATCCAAACAAGCTCTCACGGGTGAGCTGAAGTACGTGGGAACTGAGCCGAGACAAGCACACACTCCAAGGTGGTGCTTTGGTGAATACAAAACAGAGAAACAGCAAGGGCAGCACAAGCAGAGTGTTATAGTATCTGGCAGAAAGGTTTTCGGGCCACTATTGCACAGGCCCGGCATCGTTTCAGATCCTGCCTGCTGGCGCTGGAGGCTCTGGATCAGGGAACTTTTTGGGGCAGCAGCAAACCTGCACCTGTGTGAATGTAAATTCCCCTTTGGTACTCCCCCACAGCCCGAGAATGGTCCAGTTTGCTTCCCTTTAACTCAGTCACCTAGCAACATGCCTTTCAATTCCAGTCTAGGACCTCTGCCACCACCCCTGCTCTGAATACAGACGATATTGCACAATGGACGCTTCTATTAAAAACCCCACATCAGTGGACGAAGGGGTGGCATATGTATCAGCAAATCACCGCATCACGTGTTTGCATTTTTCCAGTGTGACTTTTTACCTGTGAAAAGTCTTGTAAATGTCAGCTACGACAGGAAATGTGGTCCTGCGACATGTTGAAGTGACGTGCACTTGAGCACACATTCAGATTGTGTAGCGCTGAATTAATTTGCACTGCGGGTTCCTGACATGACGCTTCACACATGGCCGGCCTCTGAGTCACCGTAATGGCTAGCCACGTTGGTGTGAACAGCCTCCTGTCCATGGCAGAAGGAGCAACCCCCCCACCACCAACACTCGCACACACGCACAAACCATACGTCCTCTCTCACAGTAGAACTACGCATTTCACCAATCTCTAAAGCGCAGTCAAAGACAACATACGTGCGCTCTCACAAGCTCACGCAAACACTTTCACACAGTCTTACGCAAACTCACACACACACACACACACACACACACACATACACATGCATATATTACCAGTTTGGACCGGTGATTTTCTTTACATACCTGAGCTCAAAAATTAAAAAAAAAACTTTTTAGTTTTAGAATCAAACCCTAAGAGGCAGGAGGCCTTGCCAACACAGTGACAGGTGATGATGTGTATGACTGCATGCCATTTTCTAGAAAATGATCCATGGGATTAGCCTGAGGTTAGAGTTCAAGGTGTGACTTCCAGCATTTTCTTCATTTAGGGAGAAGAGACCTGTCCATCACCCTGGGAGTGAGCCATTAAACATACAGGAATGCAAGAATAAACACAAGTTATAAAAATGCTTTTTAAATTTTAAAGCAATTGCTGATAGCTGCGTGTGTAAAATTAATGAGATCCAACTTCTTTTCATGCAGGCCGACTACTTAACGTACATTTGCTACTAACTGTGCTTCATAGCCAAGCGTTTGTAGTTCAGGGTGTCCGTGTCAGTTATGAACCACTGACTGTCTGTTGGGCTGTACAGTTGGGCTGTGCATTCCCTGATATTAGACAGATAGACCAGAGTTGTTAATGGTTCCTGAATGCACTGGTAAAGCTTGGTGGCTCTTTTCACACTGTATACCCAAGAAGAGTCTTGGGGACCACAGAAAGGACACATGTGAAATACGTGTGTGTGGTGTGTTTCAGTGTGTGTTTGTGTGTGTGTGTGCCTGTGGCAGTAAGCAGTAAGTGTGCGTGTGAATGCGTGTGTGCCACTAAAGGTGTGCAAGAGTGTCTGTGTGGGTGCATTCTTGCATGTGTTTGTGTGTGTGTGTGTGTGTGTGTGTGTGTGCACTCGCTGAGCCTGCCTGAGTTAACAGCCTGCCTCATGTGAACGGGCCCATGTGGCCCGTCAGTACTTTCCGTTCCTGCCCTCCGAAGGGCGACACGCTGACAATGCCACCAGGTGTCTTGCTGCCTGTCCTCAACCTGCACAAGATGAAGTCAGCAAAGCTCCTCTGCTCCTGTGGCCAGGCTCTTCACACGGATTTATTCTCACAGTGCTGGGACCGAAGGTGAGCAGAGTGTGTGCAGAGAAAACCAGCAGCATCAGCACTGCACCACAACAGGCCTGCACACCCCAATCTGTTTCCTTCAAACCCCATTACAGGCAAATACTTAACAGGCAAGGGTCTGTTGGCTCTCCGTCTGCCGCTCCATACCATGTGAGTTAGGGGCTGGAAGAATGAAATATTCAGTGGTTGCATCTGTGTGGGGTTCACTGACAAAATTCCTAAGGTAATTCAAGTGTGTACATAGGTTATGTTATGGGACACATACATAATATAACCAACAGAATATAATGAGATTAATAAAATTATTGGTGAAAAGAAATTCTTTTCATGTTTAGTGTTGGACAAAGGAACATAGGAAAACTGACTTACATTCTACTGTATACAGTATATTACATATACAACACACACACACACTTACAATATACAATGACCTTTGAGTCCAAAAGTACAAACTAAAACCTAGCGCTTTTGCATTAAAAGAAGATTTGGTGTTCCATCTTGTTTGAGTTAAAGCCTTTCTAATCTGGTTTAAGGCCGAAGTTTGAGAGGGTGCAGGGGGAGGGGCCGCGGTCATATTCCACCTGCTCATCCAGCCATGGGCAAGAGCAGAAAATAGAAAAGGATTTTTTTAAAGGTATCACACTTTCATGACTCAGAATTAAGAAAACTCTGACAAAACCCAGAACAGCAAAACCTGGCCTCTGTTCTGGCAGAAAAATCCTCCACTACGGTCCCACCAACCACCTCCTCTACTTCCAGGTGGATCGGAATAACAAAACACAAGTCCATAAAAACGTGTTATGTATTCCTCTCCACGTATGCATGTGGGCACGATGATTTTTTATTTTTTTTTGCTGCTGCTAGCAGCGTTTGAGTTTCCTGGTGAAACCCCATTTCCGTTTTTAACTCCAGCCTTGCACTCGTCTGGGGCTTTCGCTCAGCCAGGATACACCTGGCCCCGCACTCCCAATTCTGTGTGTGTGAGAGGGAAGCTTCCTTCCGTCCTCATTGTTCTCTCAGAAGCTCCACAGAGGCTCCCGTCAGCGCAACGAGGCCTTTTCCTCCACACGAAGGAGCCGAAAGCAACTTACGCGCTTCTGTGTGCTTAACAGCAACGTGCCCGGCGACCAGCTGCAGCAACAGACAGAGGCTGCGGTTTCCCTCTTAAATCAATTCTGTTGTTGGTCACAGCATGTGGAAACTGATGTTTGTATTTTTGAAGGCTTCACTAGAGCAGCCACTGTCATATTAGCCAGTACGGCAAAACAAATCCCTTTAGCTGGGGGGTTCTGTGCAGTAACACTTTCCATTTTTAAAAGTTACGCAACCTAATCTCAAGTGACAGACACTGTTTAATATTTCTTACTTTTGATCAGTTAACCGAAGCAAATATGGTTAAGGAGAAAGCTAGAGAGCATAAT
>JABJVR010048268.1:5579-19135 GCA_025773905.1 Chitala chitala
CACACACAAGTTTTTAAAACACAAGCACACATTCTTACATAATTCACAACAAATCTACACCATCCTGTGCCATTATTTAATGCACAGTGACAGCTGCAGCACATCCCAGAATGCTCCATTTCTGCTAATTAACCTCATTTTAATAACAACGATAATGATTAGGCTACGGATTAGTGCCGAATCTCCCCAGGAGGGCGGCAATTCCAGTCAGACGGACATTTCATCTGATAAGTAGACGTTTGCCATATGGAGTACACAGACAGCCCAGTAGTCTACAGAGGCAAGACCACAGGAAGAAAGATGAGGGGCAAAATAACACTACAGAAAGTGTGTCCAAAACCTTTTCTATACATGAGTACAGTAGTCAAGGAAACCAGGCTAACACTGTTGGCTGTAAAACATGGAAGCTGACTTGACTTGTCTGAATAACCACTTCTCGAACACAGGCCTGAGCAGCACGAGCCGTCGACTGTGTTGAAGGTCGAGACAGCGTTTTAAAGTGCTAAATGCGGCTATGGTACAAAACGATGAACAATGCAGTACACACACACACAGTCACAAAATGCTCCCACATCAATGCATTCCAACCAGAGGGGAAGAAAACGGCTTTCCCTCTCCCGGCAGCGCTAATGAACAAACCACTGACCAGGAAGGGGAGGGGAAAGAAATTATAAAACACTACATGCTCCGTGAGAGCTGTGACCAAATGTGTTCTCCTGAAAAATTCAGTGGCAAAAACACTTTAAGGAAAAACTAATAGAAATTATTCAAAAGAAAACTCTGTTGTTTTCATAGAAAAGTCAAGTTTTTCCTTTCTTAAAATACAAGATGGCTGCTAAGAGGAGAAACTTTCCTCGTACGTAACTTGTAACCTTTGGCAACGTTCCGGAACTATTTGGACAACGATTTTATATATAAACAACGTTAATTCTCACCCGCTCTCTCGTGTGCGCGCACACCCCTCCATCTCAGTATCGCAACCTGCCCAGGTAACACCAGCAAACACCTGTAAGTACAATTATTTACTGACCGTTGTCTTGTTGAGGCTGCTTGTTACAGCATTCTTGTTAAAATTTGAAGAAAAAAAAAAAAAAAAAAAAAAAAAAAGGAAAAAAAAATGAAAACACCACTCTCCCCCATTGTGTTGGGAGTTTACACCACAGAACTGTACTTTTACAGTTCTTCGGTTGGCCAAAAAAATTAGCCAGTGTCAACTGTGTCGTCGCCTTGCAAAAATTCAAATATTGATGCTCACTTTTCTCCTCCATAATGACAATGTATTCTTTCCTGTGCAGGGGAGGAGGGGAGTTCAACCGTTAGAGCTGCATTTACCGTTTTAGATTGCCAGATAAATGCACAAGACAGTCAACACCACAAAGAAACCCAACACCTACACATGCAACTTTCTAAACGAGGCTGCAATTTAAACACCTGCATGCACTCATTCGCGTAAACACACAAACATCACAGCGCAAGAGGAAACATAGACAAGTACACGTGCTTAATTTACCTGCGACGTGGACGCTAAGTGCTTCACTCAAAGGGGTGCTCAGGGCAACAAGGCTTCACCTTGCACCATGAGTCAATACAGCTGCAAAAAAAGAGCACCCATCATCAGACCATCTTCATCCAAACCACCATATTCCCCGTGCTGGTCATAAACACAGGCAGCCCACCACAGGAACCCACCCCCCTCCCTGCCCTTCTGTTTCTGACTGAATTCATGGCTCAGCCACTGTCTCCTCACCTCTTGTGGTACACGCAAAGGCAGGCCAGGCGTGCAATGGTTTCACCCTGTAGCAGATCCTCCAAACAAATGGAACACTCCCCAGAATCCTTGGCCAGAGTGTCAGCTGTGAAATTAAGCATACAGACAGTTCGGGTGTGGTCTCACTATGTATTGGGTCGCTCTGTATTTCTGGCCTTATCGTCCTGTTCGGATTTCCAGGCATCATCCCACCGGCACAGACACGAGCATCACAGCCCCAGCGTTCCCCTTGTTGAAGTGCCGGTGGGTTGTGGCACGGCTCCGCGCACACTTACTGTTGTAGGGCAGCGAAGGCGAGGTGAGGCAGCTGAGCAGGTGGTCCTCAATCCGCCCACCCGGGAACGGCTTGGAGCAGAAAGGGCAGCGGATAGCTGGAGGGAGGAGGGAAGGCAGGAGACGTGAGCCTCGGCTGCCAAAGGAAATGCAGTCGGCCAAACGGAAGAAGAAGCAAAATTGTGAAGATGCAGCAAACACCAGAGGAATCAGTGCCTGGAGAGCAGGGATGACACGAAGCTGTCAACCAAACCGATTTAACCAAACTCCCATAATCCTTATCCACAAACGCTCCATGCTCACCGTCAGAACCAACAGAAAAACAATGGAGGATGACAAGAGAACTAGTTTCCTCTGGCCGATTCACGTCTCAGCCCAGCGCTGGTAGCCAGAATGCAGAAGCCACACAGCTTCTACTTTCACATTGAAAATAAACCGTCTGCAACGAGCCATTTTATTTGCATACTGAGTACATCTCTGGCATATTTCAAAAGTTTCCAGTAACATTAGCTGCTTTTCACGGCCGACAAACCAGTGAATGCAGTAAAGCTTTAAACCTGCAGTCAGTTAAAACGGAGAACAGTTCAGCTGTAAAGAGTCAAAACGGTCTACAAAAGAAATCTTTACTTGGTAATTAAACCCTTATGAGGGTCATAAAGGAGACATGAAATCTTAAATCATTGTACTGAGAACACTAGCCGGATGCAAAGAAAAAGCTTAACTAAAAAGCCTTTTATAATATTGCCTAGCTCTGCACCCTGGCATTATTGTACTGATGTCAGCAAATGGGAGATATGAAGAAATTAACGTGCACTCATTTCACAATGAGTTAAACATCCAGGGTTTCTAAGGGAAGTATGTATACAAACTTCCTCAATTGTGTAACACAAACGACTAAAAACATTTTAACATCTTAATGGGAAAAGCAGTGGACGGCAAGTTCCCAGGTTCACACAATTCATTGTTCCGAGTTTGTCTCGTGGACGAGAAATTCCACGGCAAAATTCCAAACGCTAAACGAAAGTAGATGAGCGCTGCCTTTAATTTATATTTAACGCCTGGTATTGTCGAAAAAGAAAGTGTTTTTATAAATATGTTCAAAAGTTCGTGATGCCATATTACTTTAACCTGCTTAGCATACAAACGAGAGCTCTTCAAAAACACTGTTGGCAAGCAAGGCACACCGCCTTGTGCAAAACGTAAAATTCAACCAAGATCAAGCAATGCTTATATCTAGGCTGCAAATCCATGTATACCGACGTAAATGAATCATCGACAAAGAGTCGATGCATTTCATGCACTCGCAGATCGTGCAACTTTCGGAAATTACTAAAATTAAACAATTATCACAGCTTATACTGAGCATTAAATAGCGACTGACAGCATGACACCCTCTGCGGTGTATGTGAAACCTTAAACCCTGCGAAGGCTCATGCATTTCTCTTAATCACACCAACACTACCAGGTGCGCGGCCGCAATTCCGCTGCAAGTCCGCACTCGCCCAGGATGCCGTGGAGCCTTAGGTTAAGGATCACGCTACATTTCTCGCCGATGACGGCAGCGCACCTTGTCATCGCAACACAAACGGCTTTGCGAGCACACTTACTGCCGTGGCGGCTGACGCGGCCGATCCACGCCTCCGAGACCGGACGCGGCAGGTTGGCTCGGGTGCGAGCGGATCGCGCGGAGCCGCTCCTGCCAGCGGCGTGTCTGTTTGCAGGTACACGCTCGGAGAAAGTGCGCTGTGGACCGCGGCCCGTGTCCCCGCCAGACAGACCCCGGGGACTCTGATCTGCTGCGTTCTTGCTGCTCCCGGTCCCGTCTGAGGGGTCTACTTGGTCCGGGCGGGCTGGGCTGTCGTTGGCGGTACTTCCACTGGCGCTCGCCTGCTGCCCTTGGTCGGAATCGCTGCCTTCCTCCGAACGACTGCGGTTGGCTTCCGAGTCCTGCTCGAAACTACCCGAGAAATCCACCATAAGGCTCGTAGGCCTTTTGCTGCGTACGCGACGACAGCTGCCTCTGCTCAAGCCATCCTTGTCGAAAGCGGCCGAAACGGCGTCTTCTTGTAAACGACTCGACCTCGTACCCATGGCTGTCCCCGATTTCTACGCGTAATGCCGAGCTGTGCCTGGGCGTGTTAAGTTTTCGCACGAATACCCGAAAACGACCTTGCGAAAAATAAGGTCCTCCCCCCCAAACAGCGGTTTATTGTAATTTGCTACCAAGGAGACCACAAAATCTGGCTAGCGCCTAGACATTTTCTTTTCCTTAGATGCACTCCGACATGCTATCCATCCGTTCGGTTTTATTGTGAAGGAAGTGGCCTTTCTTCCTCCGTAGACATACATCGTGACGTCACACGCCGGATGAACTTTCTGTCCAATCGCCTCGCAGGCCAAGATTTTTTTTTTTTTTTTTCTTCCAGGAGTTTTCGAATCTGTTTAAATGAACGCTGCTTACAAGGAAGGATAAGTGCGCAAAAACTGAAGTGGTGGAGCATGTTGCGCAGTGTGGGAATTCGCAGGAACTTCTGTAGTTTACGTGAAACGCTAAAAGTCAAAAATAGAGCCCGAAGACATTACGAAACACAGGGAAACACCTGAAATACCATACAGTATAACATTTAGAAATTTTAAATATAAAAGCAAATATATGCAGTATGGGCATTGTTTTATAGACTTCGCAAGAGACATTTGGTGTAGTATAAAGTACTAACAGCAATTACATCCTGGACCGAAAAACTCTGGCAAAGGCACAAGGAAAGGTCTGAGCATGAACTGTTTAAAATGGAATTGTTCCCACACACATCACATTGAAATTGTTTGACAAATATTTATATAATTCACTTAGTTTGTGTGTAGGAACAATCACTGACAGATGTACTACCTGTCATGTCTGGAAGTTGAATCATGTCAACTGGACTTCTTCATGATACGAACGTTTCACTTCTGGCTGAAGAAGCTACTTGGATGAGTAGCGACAGACAGTTCCACCTGGATGACTGAGAATCTTCATCGATATACTCCGTCTCATGGACTGAGTGATGGTCACACAGACACACACTATGCACGCGTAAATGACATGGGCACAACCACGTGTTTATATTTGATAACAAAGCAAACATGGAAAATGTTTTTATTTAGGTTTTTACTTTGGTTTCAGTTAAATTTCAATTTTTAAAATGCACGAATAGTTTTTACTTTTTGAAACTTTTTGTAGTTTAAAGTTTAACGTTTTGGAATTGTGGTAACAATATTGATTGTTTTAAAATGTTTAAATAGGAATTAAAATAATCAGAAAATGCACGATGTCTAATATTATCTTAAACAATATTAGTAAATAAGTAAATGTTTTCCCAACTCAAATCTTGTGAAGAGAATGCATGAATTTAAAAATGCTACAGTTCCCAAGTGCTAAAATAGTATATTTCATTGTCAAAGTCAATTGCACTTTGTGTTTACACAGAACAACCCTCGTTTTTATAGTAGATTAGTTAGTTTTCATTCTTTTGGAAAGTCATTTTTATTTTTAACTTAAAACATTCTTATACACATTTCTGTCACAGTTATTTTTGTTTATTATTTATATCATTTTGTATTGACATTTTATTATTAATTGCACACAGTTGCTTTTCTGCAGCTAACGGAAGCTATATTCTATGCATATTCCCATCAACTATGAAAAAAGATTTTCAAGACGTCTTCAGCTTTTTTTAAATTAAATGTACACCTCGTACAACCATACTTGTGAGAAGACATGGAATGCAACAATTTCGACAGTGTCAACACACATTTAACGCAATTATTAATAAAGGCTCCAACATGGTGAAAATAACGCAACTGACAGTTAGAGAAATGTTACATTCTTGTTTTAAAACAAGGTTAACAGTACAGAAATGGTCTGGCATATATCAAGTTGCCAAAGGAAGAATTCGCAAAAACTCAGTTGCATATACAGTATTAAACATTTTGTGTGTCAAAGTGTGACCGAACACTTTAGTTGGTTTCAATAAAAAAGATATAAAATGCACAGCATACTGACTGAAAAAACTAAATATTCCGTCTTGTCTGTCATCTTCCATTCAATCATTTTGATATCTATATTCTTCCATTCAATCATTTTTTTATATCTAAATTAAAGGGTGCTTTTTACAGTGATTTCACAAAGCCTCACCCAAGATGACGTCACGATCACGTTGGTCTCCAGAACCACAGCCCTTTATCCGTGGCGCACAAAAAGTTCCATCAGCCTCTAAAAACACTTGTCTTCAAAATAAAAACAGATTTTGTCATATAAATTATAGATAACTTTGCGTGAGCAGGTATGTAATCGAGTAACATTAACTTAAAGAATAGTTTACAAATGTTATATTTTTCTGACGCGCATTTCGCTGTCATTTTATTGGTTGTTTCAGTACCACGTGATCAAACAGCGAACGAGCAGCTGAGTCTTATACCACTATATTGAAGTGTGCTTTAAAGGTTTTGGTTTTATTTTCGCTTAAAGTAGTTTTGGAACCTTTGGTTAGTTTGACATAGAAGAAGGTTCTGAAAGTTGGGACAGCAGATCGAATCAGGTAGTTTGCCGCAGAGAAATAAAGCACCTTATTTCCGGTTTTAGTGTAATATGCATGCACAGGACTTTACACAAACGTACTGACTGCATTAATAGACGGGACTCTTGAAATATACTTCGTGGTATATTTCAGTACCTCTTTGATCAGTGTGTTAATCGTAAAAGTAAACCATGTATGCTTTTGTCTTACAACATGAACGGCTGACATTGTAATGATTATTGTCAACTGATTTATTTAATAGTATCCTATAATTAATTTAGTGAACAGGTATTTCCCTCACTTTAAACTGCTGTTGCAATAATTCATTTTCAAAACATTTCTTTGTAAAATCTGTGAAGGGGTGTTAGAACACTCCCCGCCCACTAAGGTTAGTTATTTCAGGTACGAAGTTAAATGAAGCTATTGGAACAGGATACACTGACTATTTGCAGATTATTTTAAAGTATGCAGTGCATAACAGTGTAATGTTAAGAAACGAACACGTCGCAACTGTTATAATTGTTCAATGCAGTTGTCTCAGTGTGACTCAGCGTGTTATTTTAAAATATTAAACCATAAGGTCTAGTGTTGCTCGTTTAAGAATACATCAGAAGAAGTAATCTGATGTTTACGTGGAGACGTGACGAATTTTTTTTTTTCCGTGATAAATTTATTGTTGTCCACTGCTAGTAAATCCGTTTTTCGAATTAGCGCTTTTGTATATCATTCTGGGAGCGACATTCTTCTGTAATCTTGGAAGTAAAGTTACTGATATTTAAATGAACTTTGTTCTTTTTATAACGACTGAGCAGCCGGTTCTTAAACAGCTATTGTTTGTTGATTGACTGGTCAGAGGCAAGGCACCGGCAACACCCCACTTGGTGTACTTCCAGTGTGTGTAACTATATGCGGTATATGTAAAAATGAACAAACCAATTGCTGAATCGCCACTCTGCTAAAACGAACAATGCTTTGTGTCTGATGCTGTAGAAGAACACTGGACTGAACGATTAGAGCAGTGGTAATCTTTTTTTTTTTTTTTATCCCGGTACCCCCTGAGATTTTGAAGTTCCACCCCGCACCCTCAGCACATAAGAGAGAAAAAGAAACAGCTTACATTTTCCTGTCAAAAAATCAGCTACCATTCTCTCCTCGCACCCCTAAGAACTGACTCCCACACCCCTTGGGGGTGCCGGCACCCCCGGTTTAGAAGCACTGGATTAGAGCGATAGAGAGGTTCATTGACTGGGTGGAACTTAACCTGCCACGTTACTGCAGTCTTGCGTAGCCGGTTTTGTGTATAGTGTGTACTTTACACATTACAATAGCGCTTGGAATGGGCTAAACTCTGTCGTTTAGGTTTGTTTTTTTTTTGTCTTTTCACTGTTTTGCTTTACTACTTTTTATGTAGATTTTTTATTTTTTTTTGCATTATTCACACTTAGCAACCTTTTCAATATTCAGACTTAATTGCTAAATAATTATACAAGATTATAGGAATAAACAGCGGAGACATGCTAGATGAAGTAAATTTACTGTTAATAGTTTTAATTTGCCTCAAAGTACTACCCATAATGTAACAGTGTAGAATGTTCAGTAATTATACACTGGATGCATGAATTTTCATAGTTATGAAATCTGGGAAGATTGTGAAGTGAAGCAATAATCTGAAGTTAGAAACCATGCACACCCTTTTAAAATATATACTTGTATGGAAACATCAAGTTGAAAAGGGGACACTATGGATGTACTGATGATGGTAGTTTGCTCTTTTTCTGATGCTAATGTTTCATTTTTTTCTTCTGTGTTAAAGCTGTAAATCTGCGCTGAACACTAAAACGTTGCTTCTGTCTTTGCCCAAACCAAGCTCCAACATGGACAAAATGCCAGGACCCGCTGAGCTCTGGTCCAGCTGCCCTGGGCTGAGCCTGGAGAACCGGATCCTGGCTGAGTGCCCGTCGGCTCTATGCACACCCAAGTCTGGCCTCTCTCAGGGACTCAACTGTGCATCTCCATCGTGGGCAAGGAAGCCGGCCTCCTCGTCCCTGCAGCCCACTTGGCTCTCTTCGACTACCTCTACGTCTTTGCCACTTTCCCCAAGCGTCCTTTCCAAAACCCAGAATCTCCTCTCTGTGAAAAGCCCATCCCATCTTCCGCTGTCTTCCTCTGTCCTCCAATCCCGTGGTGATGTTAAGGGTCTCTTGCTGCCCGTCCCATTGAAGGAGCTGCCTGTTGAGGCGGCAGTAGATGAGGAGGAAGATAATGGAGTGGATTTATTAAGCTCATGTGATGACTTGCAGTGCAGCAGTGAGGTTTACAGTCAGGTTAGTAGTGAGGTGTCCTCCATGTTGTCTTAAAGTTAATGTTATATATACACTTTCCTTGCTTCTATATAGTTTGAAGCTGAAGTTTTTCATCTTAATTAAGGTTACTGATGAGATGTCTACAGAGAAACCTGCTCTGGATGTTGATGAGCCTGAAGAAGAGGAGGAGCTTCCTGGAGTATATGAAGATTGTTTTGGGGAACTAATCGAGGATGGTGACTGGCAGGAGGAAGATCTGAAAAACTTGAAGGTCAGGCAGTTTAGAAGGCTGGTGATTATACGCTCGACCAAAAATTGTTTTCCATTTATGAGTCAGCGATGTCTTAACCTGTGTTTTTATTCAGTACTTTAAAGGTTGCTTTAATCACCAAAATAATTAAATGTTCGTTTAGCCTAGTTGATTTTGCACGTTAAACAAATAGAGCTCAATAATGCAATTTTAGTCTGCATTATCGTTTACTTGTTATTACCATTTATCTGTTTTTGAGTGTGCAACATTGACTAGTAGTCTTAAGACTTGGTGTTGATGCGTTCATCTTGTAAGCTGGATGGCACCCATAGATAAGTAGGTATGAGCCATTTCATTCAAAGGTGTGTGAATACGGCAGGAGTCTACAATAGGTAATTTTGAAGACTGGTGTAAGATGCATCACAGACTTGTATGTCTTTTTGTTTTTTTTAGTACCTGTTGCTGAATGTAGTGTGCAGCTCCCTGGTAAATAAAACCAAATCTCCAGGAGATGAGGGCTGGGATAAGGAGAACAGTGTGTGGACAAAGATAAAAACCACGGCCGATGAATTGTCTGAAAGTGATCCCCAGTTCATACTCAAAGTGAGTGTTTCTACATAAGTCCTACCACACACCTATTCCTGCTTTTCCTGAGAGACGGTTTTGTTTTCTTACACGATCAAAGGTTCACAAAAAGTTGGTTGCCATTGTCCTTGTGATTATGAATAGTACTGGTTGTCTTTATTCTAGCAGATTAGAATAAATCAGATTGTCCACTAGGTGGCGGTGTACACCAGACAGGAGCTGAACATCCGCATTACAGCCAACTTCCTGTTGGCTTTGGCGGCCCACTTACCTGCCACCAAGCCACACCTGCGCAGGTATTTCTGTAAAGCTGTGCAGCTGCCTTCTGATTGGCTGGAAGTGACAAGAATTTACAGTACAGTGAGTTCTATTTTTTATGGAACTGAAAATTGAATTTCTATACAATTGTAACATCTATTAGTAATCCAGTGTGTCAGTATTATTTAATAACACTTTTCATTTTCACAGGATGAATATTTCTCAGCTTGTTATGATGGTGAATTATGCATTTGCATTTGTGATTATGTTAGGCATGATTTAAAAGTGAAACATCCAGCTTTAATGCGGTCGTTCAGATTTTAATCTCTAAGTCTTTCTGTAGTGTTTCAGCAAGTCTTTGCCCTCCTGTTTGAAAAAGGCTCTTGTGGACAAGTTTAAGCAGTTCAGCGAGTACCAGCTGGCAAAGTACAACACACGCAAGCAACGCTGCAAACACAGCCGGGTCAAGACCAGTGCCAAGGTGGGGCACTCTGCCCACTGTCCAAACAGATTGGTGCTTTTGTGGGTTAAATGACAGGTGGCACATGGAACCTCTGGCACCATGGCCCTCTCTTCTCACTCTTCTCCATTTTTATTATTGTTTTTTTTAGAGGTCTAAAAATGTACACGGAGCACTGCCAGCCAGCCTGGGGTTTGGCAAACGTGGCTTCAGTCTGTTCAGTGGGGTTTAGTAACTGTATCATACTTGTCCATTTGCTTTTTCTATTCCCTGTCCCCTGTCTTTCAGCAGCCTTCCCATGAGCAGTGGAAAGTGTGGGCCAGCAAGCTTAGAAGTGATCCAGTGATGCTGCAGAAATACGTAGGTTTTTGGTTTCAAGCCTTGGTTCTTTAAGCAATATGGGTGCAAGTTTGTGAATGTCTAGGGTTGTTTCTGAAGTGAAATTTCCCACAAAAAATTAAATTAGCTGGAAAATAATATTCTTAAATTTGGTTTCACACATTGCTGTGTGTGTGTGTGTGTGTGTGTGTGTGTGTGTATCCATATCCATGAATAGCAGACAGTTCTTTAAATGACTTTCTCTGTATCCATGCATGTGTCTTTGCATACTATTTTTTTCCCATATCTGTACAGTTGAAGACACATGAGCGCAAAGCGGTGGATAAAAAGGCAAATGTTTTCAATCTGAAGAAGATGATCCAAAGGCTACACATCCATGAGCCGGCCGAGTACGTCATGGCACTTCTGGGGAAAAGGTAATGCAGCATCCTGTTAACAGATGGATACTCGCAGATTTCCCCAGCAAACAGGGAATGTTCTGGGAACATTCCAAGAATGTCCAGAGCATTCTGAGGACGTTAATGGATGTGTTGGGAACGTTTCCTATTTGTTCAGTTGGTCCTCAATGTGGCCCAAGCCTGGAGCATCTTTGCCCCATGCAGGTACCCGAGGGACCACCAGGAGTTCCTGCGCTGCGGTCTAAGGGGCAACTGGGACCAGGAGCGGGCGGGTAGCCGCATGAAGCTGACGCAGCCTGACACCTGGGAACGGAAGCTGAGCCGGGAGGGAAACAGGGCTCGCACCTGGGAGGAACTCATTGGTTAGTGGAATACGTGCACGTGTATCTGGGCTTTTACAAAGGCGTGTTTATGCAGGGCACCAACATGCTCAGCCAGAAAGGCTACATGTGAACTCATGAAGCACATTTCCTCAGCTGTACAAAGGCGTCTTAAGAAAGAGGTTGTTGGGTGGAGTTCGTTGGCACTCATGCTAAATGGTTTTTTCAGTAAGAAACGTTGCTCTCACGTTTGCATGCTAATTTGTGTACGTCTGGAAGTTGAGTGCGGTTGACACGATTGGTGTACATCTGGAAGTTGAGTGCGGTTGACACGATTGGTGTACATCTGGAAGTTGAGTGCGGTTGACACGATTCACCTTCCAGACAGCTCCACTTCGATGACTGACAATCATCAACATGCTAATTTGTGTAGCTGCTTCATGTGCTTTTTATTCATGTAAATAAATATGCAAATAGGGCATGTTAGTAACACATGCTTTGCATACAGATATGCTCATCTGCAATTTAGCCATATTTTCTATCACCACCATGGAGGGTGGTGAGTCTTGTTATATTTTCTCCAGTTTAATTTATATTTGTCCGGTGTTGTGTTGAGTATGCAGCAGATCTGATGTTCTGTGCCATATAAATTGTACCTGAGCTCCCAATAGACAGTTCAGCCATCTGTAAATGACAGGTGTGACCTTTCTGGGTTGTGTAGACAGTAAGGCCCTGCCGTTCATGGCCATGCTGAGGAACCTAAAGAACATGATCTCCAGGGGCATCAGTGAGAGACACCACCAGAAGATTCTGAACAGACTCACCAATAAGGTGTGTGTGTGTATGTGTGTATGTGTGTGTGTGTGTGTGTGGTGGGGGGAAGGTATAAAAACTATATAAAACTACGTAATTAACAACCCTAACATAACAGAATTGTGATTCATTGTTGCTACATTAATACTTTAGGAAAAATCCTACTTTAAATTTAAACTTCTTTTTACAACAAATTACATTTCACCAGTTCTGAATGGGGAATGTATTTACATATCTTTGATTTTCTGTGGTTGAGTGCATGACACACGCACTCAGTTCCGGGGTTCAGCATCAGTTGCCTTGCTGACGTTGCAGGAGTCGGTGATCAAAAGCAAACAGTTCCCGTTTCGGTTCCTCGCTGCGTACAAGGTGATTACGGACCTGCGTGTCTCAGGTGAGGACCAGCGTTTCAGCCTACCCCCTTCCTCTTCTAGTTCTCTGCATTTCGCCTGTGGATCTTCCCGTACCGGTTCGAGCGCCATTGTCTGTCTGTACCCCAGTGAAGATACCCCCTAACTCCAAGTTGTTGTGCGGAATTTTGGAGAAGGTGCCAAAGTCCAAGAAATTCAAGAAGCTGGACTGGCAGACGGCTGGACGGCAAAGAATGAGGGTGGCACTGGGCGTTCCCTTTGTCTACCGTGTGTTTCAAATGAAGAAAAAGCAGCTGAAATTGGCCAGGTAACAGAGGGAAGGCGGTGTGTAATTGCTATGATCTGATTGGTGTAATGGGGGCGGATCTGCTGGGACTAATGCAAAGTCACCAGACAAGATTAGCCTGCTATAGTGAAGGTCTGAGTCTCCCTTCCAGGTACTTACTAACTGATTTGTTGTCCTGACACCTTGGCATTTGGTATTTATTCCACTACGTTGGCAGGCACATGTTTCTGTGTCCTCTCTGTTCCACTATGTTTGCAAAGCTGACTGTAATAGAAAGCAACACTATTAGTTTGAAAGATTAATGTTTGTGATTAATTTTGTTTTGTCTTAGAAATACACAAATAACTGTATAGCCTTCGTTTACCCCATTTACAATTTAGTCACGTAACAGCTACAGTGTACATAAAAATTTACACTTTCGATGCATCAGAAAAGAACTTTATTGGTACTTGCTCGTATTAATGTGAGATTGTAGTGTTGAGAAAGAAAGATATTAATGCTGATTCACAGTAAAATGGAAGAACACAACGTTTGTGTTACTGTAAAAATTTGAAGTTCATTTTGAAGTTCATTTTG
>JABJVR010048269.1:0-62906 GCA_025773905.1 Chitala chitala
TATATATATACACACACACACACACACACACACACACACACACACACACACACACACACACACACACACACACACACCTAAACTTAGCAGTTTGGGAATGATGTGTTTTTCTGTTCTCTTGAAATTATACATTGTCGACAACGACAAGGAGTATGAGAACATTTTTGAGGGTACGTGTGTAAATTGGTGACAGTGTGTGTTTGTGTGAGTAAGACTAAATCAGCCAGGCTGAGACAACATGACCAAACTCCAGGGAAAGCAAGTGTTCTGTCTCTGCTCTCAGGGGGGGCACAACTCAGGATTTCACCTAATGGCAGAAGTCAGTCCACGTGGACACCGGATCCAGTGATTGCGGTGGTAGTGGGGGTGGGAGACACACGTGGTCATGGTGGAATATACAGCAAACAGAGCTTCACCAATGATACCCTGCCAAGAAAAATGTCGTGACCCAGCATCAGAAGAGCCCAGATTAACTTGTATTCTTAGTTCATTCATTAAAATGTTTCATGATTGCCATTCCAGGATTTTTAAAATTACAGCTGTCTGGTCAAGGACACTGTTGACGTTGCCATATTCTCACTAGGGCTGATTAATCAAATAGATTTATTCCATGTCACTGAGACCTTGTGTTTATGTGCTGTAGTTTTTCTTCAGAGCTTAGCCGTAGCTGAGCTTTTTCCTGTGGCCTGGCATACTTCTGATTTACTTCATCTGGAGGGAATATTTCTGTAACTTCAGTCTTAATGTTGTATCTAGACCGTGCTCATGTTGTCACGCAGCTACTAGTAATCTGTTAAATTCAAACCAGCTAAATTTATTTTATTTTTTTACAGGAGTCTTTTTTTTTGTAACTTTTTATGACAATAAACATTCTTGATAAGCAAAGTTGTCCTTGGGTGTTCTCTACCTGACCTTCTGCAATCTCCATTTTCTGGGCTGCGTGTCAGTACTTCAGCTTTCGTTGCTGTAGAACACGGCCTCTCTCTGCAGTGTGGAAGCGGGACGAATGGCACCATGGCAGAGCCGTGAATCTTGTTTTCCCATCAGGTTTGCTGCATAATCGCGGCTTGGACAGTGTCCATGAGCGTGAGCGTGCATGCTAACGGCACCCTCAGAGTGTCCACCCCCCACCTTCTTTCCTGTCGTGTTTGTTCCAACCTCAGGCTGAAGCATCACCTCCTACCACACACACACACACACACACACACACACACACACACACACATACGTGTATGCATACAGAAACTGAGTTACCCTGAAAGCGGCATCTCAGCTGGACAACTGCTGCCCTTCTTTTTTGCAGACCCATCGTTTGAAGTGTGCCACGCTGGTGGAGCGGGTGTTTAAAATGCCTGGTGTCGGTTCATTTCCCCTTTTAATTGGGCTATCTAAATGCATCCCCAGTCTGTCGATACCCACTAGGGTCTTGGCTAAAAATGATTTGTTCCTTGCATTCCCTGGCACGCTCTGCTGTACAGAGAGAGTTCGCCTGTTGACTTGTCCAGATGAGCATAATAGAGAATGTGTGTTGCTTTTAATTTTTAACATACTGTACAGTGTCTTTTTCTCTTCCCATCTGCATCTGTTGTCTCTCTTGCTTCCTCCTTTTTACTTAGCACCCACACACATGCATGCACTTGTACCATCTTGTGAAAGTTAGTTTGCTTAGGTTTCCTGCAGGCCTCACACAGCCTGTCCTCACATTTTGCTTATGTGTACAGTCTGTGTGCTGCAAGTCCACCATTTCACTCGGTCAGCCTACAAGGCAGTTCGGCACAGACCTGTCACGACATGACCACCAGTGTTTTTCTGACAAAATCTGTTTCAGTTGCAGCTGTTAATGTGCCCACAATCTAAGTGTTTCAACATGATTTTACAAGGTTTTATATATATATATATATATATATCGTGTGTGTGTGTTTGTGTACACATACTCTAAAATTGCCAGTGCTGCTTCATGGAAATAATATGGTATCTTGTATATGTACAAATCACACAAGTGAAATTCTTGTCCGGTGTGAATATGACATTTCTTGTAATTGATTGGAAACCACTTGGCTTGTCTGTGAAAACAGAAGTGTAAAGTGTAGTCCTGTACATAAAAGGGCATTTTTAGTGCTCTGACTTTTTCGTCTGTTCTGCAGCTCCTCAGTCTTGAAGCGACAACAAAGATTTGCAGTCAGCACCTGTGGCGTTCTGTGTTGTGATGTGTTTGAACAGTCTTGGTACCTCTGAGAACAAGGCTCCACCCCTGCTGTCATTTTCTGTGTTGCTGTGTTGGCATTATTCGAATTGTGTCAACAAATCAAATGCCTCTGTCCACCTTTTCTATATCAAGACTTACATTTTCTTTCCAAGCTTGGGTAGAAAGTTCACCCATCTATAAATGTTTAGGCTCTATGCCCATGCCTACAAGTGCACTCCTAGGTAGAGTGCACATCAGCTGAAATAAATCGTGCTACAGGCATCTTGTGATCAGTGGGTCCTCTTCCCAAACAGTGCCGTGCCAACCGGCAGTGACAAAACTGTGTTTAGGAGAGCACAAGAAGCTCAGATGCTACCCAGTGCTTCCATCACAACTTTCCCAGTAGCTTTTACATGTTCATTTTCTTGGCAAAAAAAAAAAACGCTGCTGCTTTCTTCAAGTCCTGAGGGGTTATGGGATGTCTTGAAGGGCCGTTTCTGTCATCAATTTTTTCACCCTGTGAAATTGCAGAACTTTAATGGTTCCATTTTCTGGGAACCGTAAATCTTTGAGTAACTTGAGCTGATTGCTTTTGAAATGGAAAGCCCTGAGATTTAGACAAAATGAATGTCTTAGTCACAACAGCAGTGATCTAACACGCTCTTTGGGCAGCAAGTCTGTTACAGCCGCTGCTCTTGTTTTGTTGAATGGCGTGAGAGCTGGGTAATTTTGCCACACTACTCAAAGCTGCCCTTTCTGCCTGTCTAGCTGTAATTTTTACTATTTTATAGACAGTGGTGTCTTCCGGTACCATTAGTCTCACATCACATTGTTTTTCAGTAAGGAGAATAGTGAGCGTGTCAGAAAACTCTGTTGAAGAAATGTTTGTTAAATGTTACATTTACATCATTATGCATTCTTGTGAAAGAGAAACAAGAAAAGCAGAACATCTTTACTGGAAAGAACCCTTACTCACCTCGTGACTGAAAGTGTGCCAGGCACATGTGGTGAATCCGAGAAGATTGACCAAAAGAGGGCAGGTAGTATTTCAAAGGCTGATTTGTTGTCTTAGTGAGAATCCAACTGTAAATTCAAGGCAACCTTGTTCAGACGATCTTTCAAAGTTTCTTGGTATCAAATCACAAGGCAACTTTTATTGTTTTGTTTGATTTGTGCTGACGCATAAAAGTGTGTGTGTGCTTGCGTGCATGTGTGCATGCATTTGTCTGCGTGCCTGCAGGAATACAGGTGTTTATCTGTTTCCACTTTATTGCCACACTTGTGTAATAGTGTTGAGTAGCCAGCTGCCACATACAGTCCACTGTGAGAAGTAAAATCAGGCCTTTAAATATCCACATGGCGGCAAGAGGTTCAACTGTCTCTTCTCCTTAGAAGGGTGCCTCTGATTGGCAGCCCAGATGAATAAATGGCTGTGTCTTGTCACGCTAGGCCTGCTTACCTTACTTAGGTTCTGGCTTTGTTTACTGTAATGTTCATGGTAATCATGTAATCTCTCGTGATGGTTGTTGTCCGTAGGTTTTCTAGAACCTTGAATGGTGTTATTAGCAATGAGTTTATGGATGATGTCTTTAACCCATTGTTAAATCATTTCACTCTCTCTTTTCCCCCTGGGGTTTTTCAAACCCCGGTGTTGTGTTGGCATTCCTTTCTTTTAGAAATGGCAGCAGAAATTGCTCTGGATTTAAAAAGCAAGCTTTGTAACAGTATGCTTGTCAACGTGTTAAATGTAAGGTGTGACACTTGTGTTTGCAGAGTGGTCCTTGCTGAAACAAAAGAAGGGAGTGCAGGGCGGATTAAGGGTATGTACAAAAGAGGACGCTGCCACGTTTAGTCTACGATGACTAGGACATTTCCCGAAGCACGATATCTTGTCATGGAAACGTGCCTTTTAATGCATTAATCCCTCTGTGTCAGAAAATGTTCCTAAGACATGTCCGGCAATTGGATTGCATGTCTGTATGAACTCGCAATTAAAGGGAGCAGACCGTGTGAAAGATGGATTACAGCTTTCAGTGTTTTTACAGTCAAAAATCCCCTCCGCTATGGTTTCTTTTTAAGGTCCTATCTTTTAAGGTCCTAATTCTCTCTATAATTGGAATAGGATATAAGCATTGGAATAGGACCTGTAAAGCCTCTTTTGAGTGATGAGCAATGTGTGTAAAAGTAATGTATGTATGTACACATTATAATTTATATATATATATATATATATATATATATAAATATATATATATTCTTACTGATAGACACTCATGCTTCTATATCAGTGAATGAGTTGCAATATTATTTAGAATTAGTGACTCGCCCACTTTGCTCACTTGGTGGGGGTCTGGTGGAAGCAAAGGTCCAGCTGAGAGACTGGTGGGCTCCTAAAGATATGAAATATTTCTGAACCTCTGCCTAGGGTCTCTTAGCTCCACTTGTAAATGCCTCTCCAAAAATTATGCCTGTATTCTGACGATGTAGATAAACACCATCAGGCAACCAAATAAAATCTGTCAAGCCTTTAAGTATACCACGGTTGTGGTAATATTTACATGACTCTGGTTTAGAATTTTAAAATTAGCTGGACATGATGAATATGTAACCTTGAGATGATATTATAGCCTAAAGCCAAGTGAGGAGTGTTTGTGTCTAAGGTATAATAAATGTAGTTTCTTATATTCCAAGGGAAATATGTCTGCTTGATGGTAGAGTTGAAGTTAAAATGCTGAAAAATAACATGACACAAACACATAGCAGTTTGAGACACTACATGTGGCAGGAGATCAACACAAAACCCTGGTATCCCTGACCAACAGGCACTGGTGCATTGTAGGAGGAGGTTTTATTCTTGGGGGGACTCATCAAAGGAGAAGGAGGGCATCATCTGATTTTTACTAAACAATTTGGATCAAAAGACAGGTTACGGTTGAGAAGGACAGGACCTCAAAGCTTGGAAGCACAATGCATCTTCCTGATGCGTCCTCCACAGTGCATGTTGTGAAATTAATTATTGTTTAAAGAGAAATGATTGCCAGTGGTCTCTTTCTGCTGTCTAACTAGATTGTGCCTTTCTAAGAAAATCACAAGACAAGCTTAATGTTTTTTGAAGCAGCATCTGCTGCTTGATTAATCAGCAAACTAGTTTTATCAATTTAACCTCAGACTGGGCAGGTTGCAAGTAAATTTGTAGTAACTTTTACCTCATCCCCATTTTTTAATTTCGCTACATCGTGGGGGGGAAATCTGATGGCACACCCAAAAACAGATGTTATGTCTTGTATATTTAAAATCTGTATCATGTGAAAATATAAAATGTATTTTTTTTGTAATCAAATATTTTGTGTAACTGGTTAATGAGCACTGTGCAGTACAAACTGTTTGGAAAACCTCAAATTTATTTGGAGAATTACAGTACTTTAATGAAGTGGGGTGTTTTTGAAAGAAAGGGACTGAATATGGATTACATTTAACTTAGAAGAAAGGATAATAGAAATATACATGTACATATGAAGTGCATTAGAAGTATGTGTTGTTGTTCACTGTAGAACCAGAGTGTTTTTACGATGGTAACTTAAAATGCCATTTATCTAAATAATCAGGAGTAACTGAAAGAGTTTCTGGAACTCCCCTTTTTTGTTCTCTAGACAACAGGTCCTCTTACCTTTGCAGACAAATGCAGGTGCATAATACAAAGGCATTCCCATTGGTTAGCTCAGCTGCTCAATTGGTCCGCCCATGTGTCTGGTCCGTCCCACCAGGCCCCTCCCAGGGTGAAACCCAACACCTGTGACATCACATGTAGGCAGTGTCTCAAGCCCAGTCCAGCACTGTTCAGTGTGTAAGCCAGCCTCATCTCAGGAGGTACTCAGTCTGAATCATAGACAATCTACAAGTGCCACTGTACCTGTGGGAACGGACTCGCAATCAATTAGCACCTGCCGGATAAAGCGCACAGGGCAAAGTGCCTCTCTGATTCCTCTTACACCTGAAGCAGGTTTCACAGTGATTACCCAGGCTGGATGCTGGAAAACGTGTGCAAGGGATTTTAATATCGAATTCTGCACTCTGTGGAATAACTCCAAGGTGTTATTACAGGAAGCAGAAGGACTTGCACTTCTAGGATTTCTTGTGTGACTCTTGTGCCTTTCTTACTTGTTTTATTGATATGGGTAAGTGTGGGATTTCTTCATTTGGAGTCTGATTTTTATATATATGTTATATATGATTTATATATATAGATGTGATTCAAAGTTGGTAGTCTTTATAGCTCTGGGTCCATAACTGATATTGATATATGCCTAATTATCACACTGTTGTTCAGCTACTTATATGTGTGTAGAGGAAACAGGGTTTGTAGAGTGGAGGTAGAGAGACAGCTTTGTCTTGTCTTAGTCTGTAGGAGTTTATGGACTCTGACTACACAAATTTATTTCCTTTTTTCTTAATTTAAGCTCAAGTTTGATTTTTATAGCACAGATGTATGGCGTTTTCCATTGTGGTTTTTCTTTTCTCTCTTCTGTCTTTTCTTTCTGTCTTGTTAATCCAAAACAAAGGTAAAGCCATGTCTGAGCTCTGCTCCATTGGTTAGCTTTTTTGCCAAATTGCCCCTTCAGCTGAGAGCCTAACCCCCCTCAGTCAGAGCACTTTGAATAAAGCCCATAGTTTCCCTCGGCTGTCCCCTAGCTACCGCTGCTAAGGTGTGACACCCTGCGGTTCAGCAGAGTGTGAACTGTGGGGCCTACAGACCTCTGTTTTTCTAAGTCATCTCTATTTCTCTCGGTGATCATAACCAAGGTTCTCTGTACAACTGTGGCAACCCTCAGTCCCTGTGCTTTTTTATTCCTGGGGTGTAACTTGTATAGAGGTTTATTGTTTGAGAACTGGGCAGCAAACATTTGCTTTATTGTTTGCGGTTGTTCCCTCTCACAGGAGTAAATGATTGAAAATGTGACAATTGTCATAATATTGTTTCAGCCAAGAAAAAGTAGTTGGAAAGAATATGGCTAATATTTCAGAAATATTACCAATCAAAACCAGTATTTTTAATGTGCTCATAACTGAAGGTACATTGCCTTTAGAAACAGGTCTTTTTTTTTTCAGACTAGCGTAGGATGATTGTTTAAACATCCACTTCGTCCTCACCCTTCGCGCACTGTGTCAACACAGTTGATAAAGTGGGTGACAGCAGTAGTCTTGCTCAACTCCAGAAGTTACACTTGCTTTCAGTGTTTTTTTTTTTTTCCCTCTCCATTGTGCCCATGTGAGGCGAACAGATTTGGGGATCACAGATGTTTTTCTCTCTCTATGTAGCACACGGGTGCAGAGACTACCTTATAGCAGGAGACGTAGAGACCTCCCTTTTCTGTGGCGTGTACAGACCTGCGTCTCTCTGACCTTTGATAACCGCTATTTCCTGATGTTTTGGTGAAGATACAAGTTGTGTTTTTGTTATTTGAGAACGGGGATAGGGCGGGAGGGGGGGAGCGGCGGAGAGTTCACAAGTAAATAATAATGGCTATTGGAAAAGCAAATAGCTGTTTGTGCTCAGAAAGTCCTTTGCTGTTCACTGCCTGTCCGTGATGGTAATCTTCCAGATAGAATAGTTTCTGAACAGGAGCGAGAGTCTGCCTTATCTGCTGAAGTTGACCTCCCAGCTGGTCCTCCGCATTCCTTGTTTACGACTTTAGATTTTGAGCTTTTTATTACCCCTTGCCTTTGTACTGTCTCCAAGGTACCGCTTCATCATCGCTGGCACCATTCAGGGGAGACCTGCCCAAGGGTGCAGGTTAATCACCCTTAGAGATCCTGAGGTCAGCTCTGCTAATCCTGCCTTTGTGAGAGAAGCCCCAGTCTTATGTCGTTCCGCTGTTTGCGTTGATGTTTTCATTGACGATCACAATGAGAGACGTGTGTAAATTGTGCTGCATTGTACGCTGCTCTGTGCTCGCACGCAGGCGGGCAGATGTAGTCAAGACACACAAATGTACATGTAAATGACCACAATGATCTGCTAACACCTGTGATTTCTGCTCTGTTTACGATGTGAATGTCCTTACTGAATCTTTGTTTTCTCCTGTCTAAGGTGAAGGAAATGTTACAGGACTTTCCCATGTTTTTGAAACTTAAAAAAAAGCTGAAATGGGTTTTGTGACAGTATTGCTTCATTTTCAGTTCTCCCTTGTTCCAGCTGCCTTGCCTCATGCTGCGTGTCATTGACTATTTAATCTTCCTCTCAGTCCTTATGGGACGTGGAACGGAGCCTGCTCTCAGAGCCTTCCTGCTTGCCTGCGGAAACGCAAGTGTTTGGTAAAGGGGTGTGCATATTGCATGGACACAGCTGTCAGACTCCCATAAAAGCAGGGGCTGTGTTGTGCTCTGCGCTGGATTGGCTCATCAGGTTGAACTGCTTCACTGACGCTCTCTTTATTTTCACTGGCGTTTATTTTCGTGTTTGGTGCTGCTGTTATGCAAAGCAGGGAGAACTCCGACTTGGTGTGCGTCACCGTGTGAACTGCCAAAATTAAAGAAATAATTCCCCGACTTTTCCCCACTTGCTTTGACTTTGTTAAAGGTAAATAAAGGTCAGTGTTAATTTAAAAATTATTTTTTAAGATTTCCTCTCCAAGGGATTGTTCTTCAGCTGGGCTTCTCTGCAGGTCTGCCAGAGGTCCTTCAAGGCACGTTGTAGTTCTCTGACTTGAAACGTGACGATCCGAATCAGTCGTGCGTTGGCCTGCCATTCTCAGTTCACTGCGCGGCTTTAAGACAGCGCAGCGCTGATGTGTTCTGACAGTCGCTCCAGAGGCACTGCCGGCGAGGGCTGCTCGAGTTTCCGATGGCCTTCATTGGCCACCGGGGCCCTGGTTGGGTTCTTCACTGCTCACGAATATAGGCGTGCAAGCGCTGGAGTTGACCCTCTTTTATCTGGTTTTGCGTGTTATGGTGAAAACACTGGGTGGCCCTGCTAAGGCAGTCCAACCCAGATTTTAATCCAGATGTCACCCCAGGGCCTGTTTGGACCTGCATTACTCAATTAGGTTTGCTTGTTTTAATGAATCACTTGAACGCTCCATAATGTGATTGGTTGCTTGCTTGTTTTAGGTAGGTTTATCCAGCTACCTATTAACAAAATTAATGGTTCCCTAGCTAGGTCATAAACATATAGATTAATGATTAAGCCCTTTCGTGAGAAAATGAAATGTATTCTTGGGTTAATACAAATGAATATTAAAGCATTCTGTATAAAATGCCTTATATGGATACAATGTGGTTGTAAAGGACCGTTTCCAAGATTAAATACACAATGGAGGGAAAACAGTGTGTTTTGTCAGACGGTGTTGGTCATAACCACCTAGGTAAATGGACATGAATAATAGCATTACCACCACAATTATCCAAGTAATGTCTCCTAAAATTTTGGGCTGCGGTCAGTCTAGGTATATTCACTTGTAAAACCAGATTGTTTTTCCTTTCGCATTCCTAGAAGTGTTACTGAGATGTCTTCTGTTTGGGGTGTTTGTACACCTGTCTTTGTTGAAGGACGCTTGTCTTCCTGGGTGACCTGCTGTGTGCACACCTGGGTCACAGGTGAATTTGCTGGTGACAGATGAACCAAGGACTGTGATTACTGTAGCAGATGAATTCCGGTACTCCTGTCATAGGATCTGTTGATTTTAAAAGTAGTCGGATGTGCTACGGACACCTTTGTTGTGTGCTGTTGATTTGGAAATCATGCAAAAATATCCGTAAAGTTTCCACAAATTTGCTTGGTGTAACTGAGCTACATGCAAATAGCTTCTGCTTCGCCAGTATGTATTTATTTTGTTTCTGAGCCCTGCATGGGAAGCACGTGTCATGTAACTCTACATGATATCCTTTCTGTAGACCTTTGATTCACAAAAGCATTTTACTCGGTGCGAAGTCTGACATTGTTATAAAGCCTCGTGATAATCATTTGCGTATGTTCATGCTACTGGGAGGTCAGCTGTGCTGTCGTTTTAAGTTTAACCCTCACTGAAACAGTCCCTTCAGTTCATTTTAGCTTAGTAGTGTTAGCAAGCACGCAATAGATGATGTCCTCAATTTTTCGTTCGTTGTTGAATTTGGACAGAGATGTGCACTTCCAGTTTGGGACGCACCCCTATCTTAAAGCTGTGTGAACAGAATTCCCAGGACCTCAGACTAAATATGGCTTTAGAGATCTGCTGGTGGATTTCACAGTGTGTAAGGAGCTTACATTAATTAGAGCGCTTAAAAGTGTCAGTGTTTCACTTGGTTTTAGTGGCGATCATTAGAATAACCATATTTCATGCCCGATAATGTACAATAAAATAAATTCCATTTTCGGCACAACCTTTCGCACAGTATTTAGTATGTAAATTGAATTGTGTGACACATTTAGCTGAACACGTCGAATGAGTAGGGGAGCTGAGTGACAAGGCAAATCTCCTTTGTTAAAAATGAAATTTCACTGTTCTTGCAGAACTCGTTTCAGTTCCAAATCAGCTTATTGTACTTGAATGGAACGGATTCCGTTCAGATGTATCTGCAGTGTTCAAGTGCGCAGGCCGTGCCAGTTAATCTTCTTGTTTTTCACAGTGCAGTTCCATAGATAATGAAAAGAGGTTTTACAGTTCTTTTTATGTTTCTCGTCTCCGTACGCAGGACTATTCCTTGGCCCACAGATCAATATGAAGTGCCTCTCTGTTAGATTGGTCACAGGGAGTGGGCTGTGGTCAGTGATCACACGATTCTGCTGGAGGTCTTCTGTGCACACTTGCACGGTGCCGCCATTAAGTGCTTCCTGGAAACCTTTGTTACCCTGGGGTCCATGGCACTGAAGAGGTGCAGGCACGTTTTGTTTTCCCTTGTTGCCGTTTTTGTAGTCTATGGGCGTCTGAAGGAGTTTTCTAGAGCGAGGCTGTTGAGGAACCTGTTCTTCCTGCTCAGCAACTTCACTGGTGAGGTTGTGCGGATTGGACAGCCAGGGGGAGGGATTGGCCACTTGTACGTGGACATACCTGCAGTCAGCGTGTTAAGGGCAATATAGGACACGCCTCTTCCTGAAGTCTCCCCTTACCAAAAGCACTACTTGTAAAAAATAGTTGATGGGTTTTACTGAAGCAGAGAGCCCCTTCTGCAGTATTGTGCCCATGGTGGCTCTCGGTCATTGGCTCCCTCTGGGTGAGAGGAAGAGACCGGAAGCCCTGTTTGCCTAGCCACGGTGTCAGGCCTGCACTAAAACTGGATCACAGCTGGCTCGCTATCACTGTGGGTCAGCTCTGTGAACTATGCTGTCCGCTTTCTGAGTAACTGAGGAGGTCACCGTGTTCTTTTAGGGATTTTACTGTTAGGACAAATGTAGGTGGGTGTGCACGAGCCCCATTGCGGTGTATGGATTTTGGCTAACCTGGTGTACGTTCTGAAGCTTGACAGAATCTGATGCGCTGAAACCACATTCACAGTGCGGCTCAGGTGGTTTTGTGAGAAGTTTTCAGAGGCTGATAACTCCTGTTACTTTTACTTATTCCGTCTTCATTCTTGGGTTTTGACAAATTGCCCTTGCAGATTTATCTTGATGGGACCATTCCTCAAAGTCTGAAGATTACCACTCAAAAACCCAAGGATTGGGTCAATCCAATTGGCAGTGTCACTGCTAATCCGTAGCATTTTGTGTAAATCTTGAAGCCGCCCTGCTGGTAAACAGCCGTAATTTATCATGGCCAGGCCAGCAAGAGCCCACAGTGCCAGCACAAAGCTCTTAAATCTCATGGTCATCCATTCAGAAACAGGACTTTCATCTGTGTCTTCCTTCTTTTCTCCTGTGACCTCACATCACACTTGTGTTGTGGAGTTCATCTTTTCTTCCCAGTTTTCTCACAGTTATCCACCTTCCCTGTCCTGGTTTTTGCAAGCTCTCAGAAATGCAGTCACAGTGGGAACAAAATTGAACTTGCGGTTCACCAGGCACGAGCACCACGTCTGCATGTCTGACAGTCTTACTCGTACCTATGCAGTGGAGACCTTTGTTTTTTTTTTTTTAACTTAGGTGTTTGCTGACTTTCCCAGAACTAATGATGGCATGTGGTGGCTAAGTGCAAAGCAATTTGTGTTGTGCTGGGCTTGTAGACTCCGTAACGCCACACAAAGGAGAGAGGACTGGAGGCGTCATCAGTGGCCCTGTTTGAAGCAGAATATTGTCTCGGCGCGCACAGGGTAACCGATAGTCTGGGAACTGTCTCTGCTGGCTGCAGGTATATCCGGTCCCCATCGTTGTCATGATACCTCAACAGCCGGAGGAGGGAGGGAGGGCTCCACGGGTAAAACAAGAAAGCTAGTGAGAGAGGAGTGGGCGAGTGCACGCAGGCAGAGAAGGGGAGGTGGAAATGGATGGGGATTGGGCGACGCCGAAGTGTGTCAACCTTTTGAAAAGATGCAGGGGTGAGGTTCCATGCGGGAACTTGAGCTTGAACAAAAGGGCTCTCAAACAGAGGGGGACCAATGCGTTTGTGACACTTAAAAAACAGATGTAAGTTATTGGGTCTCTTGCATTTGCTGGCTCATTTTTTTGTCATTAAGAATGGATTAGTGGAACTGGGGCAAGGGCTCGAGTCAGGTTGGGAGTTTGTGCCCATGAATGCGTGCTTGAAAAGCACTCATTCAGGAGTCGATCATATGGCCACAAATGAAGTGTGGGAAAGGGTACTGGATGAGGGCTTCCAGCTTTCCTCACCCACGTTTCCTAAGTGAAAGATGATGACTCCCAGTTTTCTACTTGATGTAGAAGAAATATGCACTGTGAGAAAATAAAAAGAAGGTCAGATGTGCCTGGCTATACGGCATGTAGAGACACTGAATGTGTTTCAGTAAAGTTTCTTGGATTTGGGCTCAGAAACTGATGACAGTGTTGTGAGGTTTTTGCGGTTTGCAGATGCATGTATTTTAGTTGGAGTTACAGCTGGTCTGTGTTGCACTGGGCTAAATTTCTTAAACCCCCTAATAGCTCCCCCTGCCCTCACACCACAGCATTTATAAACCAGCAGTTACTGGTCCTTGGACTTAGGAGATAGTCACCTGTGCCCTCATAAACCGTGGTTTATAAATTTAAACGAGCAGTCTAGCTCCAGTAGCTAATGAGGACGTTTGCCACTTGCAGTTTGTGGCCCGAAGGATTTCCCTGTCGTTAAAATGGAGACTGGCTTTGAGCTGTGTATTGATTACCTTTCGTGGTCCTCCGCTTTCTCTTCAGGCACCCCTCGCTTGTGCTCAGCAGCAGGGACAACCACGGCACAGCTGGGGTCTCTGCCATCACCTTTACTGAGGCAGCTGCTTTACAGACCGTGTTGTGTGTGGCATTAGCAGTAGCGTGTCTCACACTGAACCCTGCTTGAGTCCCAGTCACCCCAAAATCTGTAACCTGTGCCTGGGTGGGTTGTTTCTTTAGATGTGACACCATTTCATAATTTACAACTTCACGCAAGGGTGCTTGGCTAGCTCAGCATGTGAATGCCGTGTATTTTTGTCCATGGACAAATTAGCACCCATTGTTTGTAATTGAATGTAAAATGCATGGCCGTGCACCCCAGCTGTTAGGACAGCATAAATTCATCCATTTTTAAAACCAGTGTGTGGCAGTAAGTAATTCCTGTACCAGGATGAGCGGCCAGCTGGATTTTTAGCGGGAACAACTGTTGCAGAACCTGTGAAAGCTTGTTTGACTTGGCACAAGCGCGCCTGATGTGTCGTTTGTGTACATCTGTAGTGTCTGTGTTTTCGTGGCAACAGTGTAAATCTTCCTTCAGTTCTGCAGCAGTGACTAGGTTCAAGCCAGGCACCGGTAGGTCCGTGTGTTTCTTTTTTCAGACATTTCTGTGGGAAATGTCGTTGATTTCACTTTCTATGTAAGGTCATTACAGGTAATTTTCGAGCATCTGCACATCCATCACATAGGGAGGGGGCTGATCACTTTAATTTTCTTTAACTTGTTATTTTTGACATTCTGGATGAACTGGGGTCAGTGAATAACTGGTCACGATAGGCTACTAACATCTTTCCAAGTCTGGACCTCAGGTAGTAAATATGAGGAGCCTGGCTGTATTCGAGGCGTTGTTCAGGGACTGCTATGGTGTTGGGCTCAACCCAACACTGCTGGGACCTTCTTTGCTTCTTTGTAGAGAACACAGGATGCGTGCATGCAGACAAGATGTGGACATGTGGTCTGAGGGGTTTGGCTGTGTGTACAGCAGGTAACATGGCACTTAACGGCACAGACTCGTGCTTTGGAAATGGCTTGTTCAAGTCCCTGAAGAGGTACTACTATAGTACACTTGAGAAAAATGTTCAAGCCCAGTTTTTCCCCTACACTATCCCATTGAAATGCTTAAAATTGCAAGTCACTTTAGATAAAAGCTTCAACCAAGTATCTGAATAACAATTACAATAACCTTCCTTTGGGTTTAGGCCCCTCCTACAGACACAGCTCTAAACATTTCTCCACAACACCCCCCCTACTCAGAGTTAAGAGCTGTCATAAAGACAGCCCCTGGTGAGGGCTGCTAATAGCCTGCCTCTTTCCTCCAGTGTCAGGCATCTGTTAGCACCTCTGTGGCCCTGCCTGATTTTCATCTCATTCCAGGCTTACAGCTGCCTGGAGAGGGACATAGAGTGTAAGAGAGAGTGTGTGTGTGTGTGTGTGTGTGTGTGTGTGTGTGTGTGTCATGTTAGAGTCTGGCCCTCCAAGCTGGGGACAGGGGTATACAGTCTTTTGTACTTGACCAGAAATATCTTTATTTTATTTTATTTTTATTATTTAATTTTTTTATTTTATTTTATAGAATTTAAAATTTTAATTTAATTAAAAATCCAAAATGGTTGCAGATAATGGCCATCATTTATCCCATTTTAGCCAACAGACTGGAGACTTGTGGAATTTGTTTGTTTGTATGCTTCCTGAATTTCAGAATTCTAGTTGGAAAGGTATAGTCAGTGAGCTGCTTCGACTCAGCATCATGGTGTAATTCAGGTCTCGACTGTGACTCAGTCAGGAGTATTCAGGTTCTTGTGCCAGAGACCTTTCAGCGTTGCTTGGCCTGTTTGCCTGGGGGTCACTGTCTTACTGGAGTGTGAGGTTTTTGTCCAGTTTGAAGTGCAGGAGCTTATGACAGGTTTTCCTTCAAGCGCTTTCCACTGTGCAACTCCATTGACTCAGCCCTTTGACTTGACAGATGCATCTGTTTCTGGTGCTGGAATCCCTCTCCTCCTTGCACCATGTTTCATTGCATGGATTTTATTCCAGAATGATAAGGTGTGCTAGTTTTGGACAAGTGCTTTGTTTTGAGGTCAGCTTTTGTTTAATCTGATCACAGACTCCTTCACCACAGCACTGCAGATCCTCTTGGTGGAGGGCTCCAGGTTCTGCTACTTTGTGCTGGTTTCTCCAGCATGAATTCCCTCTGCCCACTCTAACACAGAGGCTTCGCTTCATCTGTGCAGATGGAAAGATTGTCCTCAGGACTGATTCTTGTGTTCCGACCACGGAAACACACCGATGTGTCAGGGTAACAACTGAGTCGCTGGTCCCTTTTGTGAAAGCCCCTCTTGATGTGAACCTGATCCAAAGAGAGCCGGGCTCAATCAGTTTTTCTTCCCTTTCCAGTGTTTCTGCTTTGATGTGTGCTGGCAGCTAGTCTCAGGTATGTTCTACACGTCAGCTAATTTATCGGCCCCTCAGCACAGTTCACTCGAATTCAAGGTTTCATTGACCTCACAAGTACTCTGGCTGTAACACAGTTCCAGGCATAGTGTTGCAGAAAAGATGGCAAATATTTTATCTTAGATTCTGATGACAAGATATTTATATTTTTCATCTTAATTATTTTTTTGTAAAAACACTTTTTGTCCTTAATGGACAGGTGTATTGTCTGAACGAACTAAAAGTGCGGGCATGTGAGTGTGTGCGTGGGCGTGTGTGCTAACGTATGTGTGTGCACGCATGGGTGTGTATGTGCATGCGCAAGCATGTGTGGATGGCGAGCGGTGAGAATACATCACCTTTTCTGCCAGGCGGGTGGTGTGCTATGGATCCTCCTGGGCCAGGGGGCACAGGGTCCTGTTTAATCAGCTCTTCCCTGATTGGTTTGCCCACGGCTGCCAGCCTCATTGCCCTGCATGCTCGTCTGCATTTCAAATTGAGCCTCCCAGGGGGCAGGCAGGATATGACTCCATCTGCTTTCTTGTTCACTCCGTTTGCAGAGAGACCGTGGTGTGCAAGAATGGCTGTGGTGTGTGTGTGTGTGTGTGTGTGTGTGTGTGTGTGTGTGTGTGTTGGGGGGAGGCACAGTCGCTTTGGCACCCATAGGTACTAATGTTCCCCGGGATGCAGCGGGGGAAAAATTAATTGCACCTTCTTTTATCACTGCCTCCTGTTTTTAACAAAGTACTGCATCATTTTATTTGAAAAATGTTTAGAGGCTTTCGTGAAGCATGGCTGTTTGGTTAGTTATGTGCTTTGGCTGTGCTGTTTCTGTGTTTTGTCTTCACCTGCAATATCCCTTACTGCTTAAGGGATCCTAGGAAGAGGCTCATTAGCGATGGACACAACAGGGGGTTAACAAGCTGGGCCTATCTCGGGAAAGGTGTATTTTTGTGTACATCTGAGTGTGCGCGTGTATGCGTCTGTGGCTTTGAAACGTCACGACAG
This sequence comes from Chitala chitala, assembly GCA_025773905.1. Taxonomy (NCBI): domain Eukaryota; kingdom Metazoa; phylum Chordata; class Actinopteri; order Osteoglossiformes; family Notopteridae; genus Chitala; species Chitala chitala. Next base: position 16,890 of record JABJVR010048269.1, read on the forward strand.
CACTCCTCTGACATCAGATGAGTGTGTCTCGCTGTGTTAGGTGAGCACGAACAAGCTCCCACCGGCTCACACCTACACGGTGTGTCTTCTGTTGCTGGATCAGTGGCCATTGCAGTGTAGGTCTGATCTAAACTCCTATCCAGGATGTGTGGTCCTGGACTTTGCTCAGTGTTTGCCAAGGGCCAGGCCAGTGATGCCCACAACAGTTTTCCAGATGGTGGCTATGCCTACGTTTGTCAAGATTAATGGAGCCAGGATTTATTCCTTTTCTCAAGTGTATTGCAGTAAAATATTTATTGCAGGAAGGGTGTGACTCACATGTAAAGATTAAATTTATGATTTGATTAAATGTGAAATATGTCATGGAATTGACGTGTATTTGGGTAATTAAGCAATTAAGAGTAAGAGTAACATGAACATCAGCAAAAAATTGCCATGCCTGATAGGAGGTAATTTTTATTAAGGTTTAACCCAGCTAAAAATCTTTGTTTGTCAAAAGATGTGAATTGAAGTTACTCAAGGCCACCATTAGCACCTCAAGTGGACGCAGTTATGTTTTGAAGGAAGCTCTAAATGTTCCCGTGCTCCTGTTAGTTGTGTGTATGAATTTTAACATGGTGCTAATGGGGCACTGCTGGCCCTCCAGTTTTCCGCTTTATTGCAGGTGGCACGATTGATAGTGTGTCCATTCTGCACGGCTGGATCTGAGAAACGGACACTGTTGCGAGTCTGAGGCATGTGGGTGGGGAGGTACCTGAGAATTATGTGTCTGTTGTCCAGGGTAAAAATGCTGCTGCTCCACATTCCTCCTCTTGGTTCACGATGCACCTGGCCGTACAGATCCTGTGTAGCCTTGGCCCTTGCGTTCGCCTTCACGTGAATAGCTGGAGTGATTTAGGGGCTGCTCTAGCCGTGATGTGAGCAGGCTCACGCGCCGGGCCTTTCTGCCCCATCCTGCTTGCTGCGTTTCCACAATACACCTTCTTCCGCCACATGTCTCCTCGGTGCAGTGCTGTGGTGCTGCATCATGGACGTCCATCCTCTGACATCCTGCCCTGGGTTACCTGTTCCTTGTCAGCCTTTTTCCATTACCGCGGTTACCCCAGCAATGTCTGTATTCACAAAATCTCCACACAGTGCTCTGCGCTGGTCAGGAAAAACCGAGCCGCTCGTTAAGGGACATTTAATTTCGCTAATGATTAAGTTTGCCTTCACCGAGTTTAGCACTTCTGGAGATGCCAAGCGCTGCCTGTGTATTTATGAAATGACAAACACTCATTCTTTTATGTAGTAAATGTCCTGAAGGCTTTTTATCTTATTAATCAAAGTGACTCTTGAGGTTTTCTGTACCCCTGTCCCCTTGGGGCTGTGGATATCTGACCCCCGCTGCCACGCCTTGGCCAAGATGGATCCCATTGTTCCCATTTTGTTTGGGCTGCTGTTGAATGGTGACTCCCATGTTCAACAAAGGACATGATGGAAGGGGGATCTGAGGATTGCTGGGGGCTCACAGGCGAAGGAGGGGTCACTTTGTGAGCGGCACTTTTTAAATCAGCCTCAGCCTGTCACCGAAAAAAAAAAAAAAAAAAAATGCAGCCTTCTCGAATGTCAAAGGCAGCTTTCAGTAGCCCTCTTCTGTTTGAGCTGCCATCTTCACCGTGTACCTTCAGGCCTGTAACATCCTAATGGTGCTGCAGTTTAACACTCAAAGTCCTCTCCTAGTTTCTTTCAGACAGGAAATGTTCAAGACTGTAAATGTACAAAATTTTTTGGTGCAGAATTTTTTTTTTTTTTTTTAATTTTATTACATTTGCTCCTTCATGTTGATGGTTTTAATGAGTTTGCTACATCCAAGGATTATTCATGACGAGATTTAACAGAAGCCATTTTGTAAATGCACCTTAATTTATTTATCCCCTGCTCAGTGAATTTACAATTTTGATAATGCTTTTACAGCAAAATGCAATAACTGATTTGCATCACACAGAACATTTGCTATGAATCACTCAGCTCTTGATTTGCAGTAGCATGAAGTATAGTACCCTTAGGGTGATCCCAAATGGATGACTTTAAATCACGCTCTTGTAGTTAAATTTTAGAATCCCCCTCCCCCCAAATCAGTCTGTCTTTATCTGCTCATATGATCAGTATATCAGATTCTTGGTCTTAGTGGATGGCTTGTGGCTAATTGTAGGTCACACTATAAATCTTCCTTATATTTAAGCCACACTTAAGTTTTAGGCTAGTTTATGTGGGCTTTTAATACATACGTAATGTAATAAACTGAAATACAATGTCCTCAGCTTTGACGTATAGGAAAGGAAATTGTTCTCTTTTCTTAGATTTGAAGTGAGCCTGCATAGATCTAAAGTTTTCCACTGAAAGAAGAAATTCTTTACTGGTGCAAGCTTCCTGTGTAACAGCAGTTGGCTGAGCTCCCTGACCCTTTATTTATTTATTTTTTTTAGATCTGACTAGGCCTCTGAGTAACGTCATTTCCTTTTAATTTTGCTGATCATTCTTGACAGGTGCTGGACACCTTACGCAACTTTGATTCATCCCAGGTTTTGCTTTTTATTTCAGATACAATATTCTTCCACGTCAGTATGCTCACAGTTATTTAAATATTTATAACCTTTTCCTAACATTTAGAGGTATTCTCTCTTAAAAAAAAAAAATATTGTCTGAGACCACCACTGCACGTAGTTTAGCATCAGTGCTAAAATAAAGGCCAGTGCCAAGAGCTTTGTGTGCCTGTGTTTTCTGTTAATGATTTGCTCGAGGAAGTACCCTTGAATTACAGTAGGCCTGTTGGTCACGCGGTGTTGCCTTTACGGTGCAGCGGTTTATGTTCTGTATCCTAGCGTGTGAAAGCGCCCTGGGTTCCAACTGTGCAGCTGCCAGTAACAAATAACTTCACCATTGAATTGAGTTTATTTACTTACCTTCTCGGATAATTTAATTTGGTTGTGATCGGCATGCGTTTTTTTTTTTTCTTTTCCTTCGGGTTAATATATGAAGAAAAGGAGACTTTGTGCTCTGTAATCTGCAGGGCCATAAAACAGACCTTGCTGATGACTGTGTGGCATCAGACTCGCTGAGATTCCAGTTAGGTTTCTGGCCTTTAGTGGGCAGCCTTGACATGACAAATTTTCTTTTGCTATCAGTGACAGGCATCCACTGGTGGTTCAATGTAAACACGCACTCACACTCGTCGGTGCCAAACAGAGCGACGAAGACCTCCATGCGTCTGTTGTGCAGTGTGTGCTGTCTGCCATGTGCTAGGCTTCTCTCTGAACTCCAGGATCAAACCATAGACATAGCGTCCTTGAATAGGCACTGTTTGCTTGGTGTGTGACTAAGCTGCCCACCACATGCTAGAGGTTTGTGATCCCTGCCTCCCCCTCACCCTCCTGAGAAAGGTAGTGTTCCATATCAGAGGTACAATGTAGATCATCGCTTGAGAGCACACCCTGCTTGGCCACTTGGCTCTCGAGGAGGCCAATTTCGTCCAGAGTTCAGGTGCCCGTTAGAACAGTAGGATTTGGCTGTGGGGGGCGGCTGGCAGTGTAGAAACTCTGGGTTTGCTGTACATGTGAATGGGTTCCCCTGTGTTGTTTTGAAATGAACTGTGAGAGTGACCTTGTAAGGAACTGTGCTTTACAGGCAGAAGCTCCTCTAAGGCTGCAGTCTTTGAAGAGGGATTGTTTGAGTTTTGCGCCACTGCCCAGCTGGACGTCCAGAGTGACAGCTTGTGTAATGCAAGAGCTGGTAGCTGCTGCCCTGGCCACTGAACTCCATGTTTATTAATCTTCCCCAGCCCTCTGGAGTTCGTCCACTCCTCATTTCTGCCTCTAACCTCGGTATGAGCGAGCTCACCCCCCCCATTCTATAAGCCTTATCACCCCATTAGCTGGCTCATGTGTGAGGTCCTTTTTTTCATGGAGCTTTCCTTAATTTTACAGGTCGCATGTTACGTGACGCTACATGACCACGGGCTTGTGTGACCTCATCGTGGCCTCCTGTCATTTTCATGGTCTATTAAACACCGTTCGTTTTTCTTTACCCCCCTCTAACTTCTCCTCATCCTTGCCCACTTTGACAGGAGCTCCTGCCAGGAGGGCCGTCTCTGGCTCCTGGTCCCTGAGCCTGTGGACGGCCGTGAGGTTATTTTTGATTTCCTGCTTCTCGCCCTTTTAATAAGCCGAGATGGGAGCTTGCATTCATTCTGTCTGTCACTCTCTCTCTTCTCCTAGATGCTGTCTTGGAGTGGCATGCTGGCATCTTATTGCATTGGCAGGGGGGATTGTTTCCAGGGGTGTTGCACTCCCCTGGGCCTGCTGATGTCCATCTGCCAATGGTGGTGTCACCTCACAGCTCCGCCCACACTTATCAATTATTTCTTACTGCCACTTCGTGCCTGTCCCTGTCGTCGCTGAAACCCAGGCGAGCTGTGTCATGATTCGTTAGCCAGCCTGAGTTTGGGAACTCAGCAGGTTTGATTTTGGGGGACGGAATGCTGGGTTTAGGTGTGGATTATTCTTCTCTGTTCTGTAAACCCGATCCTGGTAGTAGGGCATGCTTTGTAGGTAGGTGCAGAGCTGTTACTGGAAAGGTTTTTGGGTCAAGGCTATAAATTGTCTTCACACGCTGATGTGGCACTCGTCCGTCAGCTGCGCGGATCTGTGGGCAAACCGAATTGTAGAGCTGCGTGGAGACAGTTGGGCGAGCACCACTAGCGTGCCTTGAGCTGTTAGCCTCATCCTCCTGTGTCTCAAGTTGGAGTCCTGTGTTACCTGGATGGCACTGCCTCTGCTCTGATGTGGCAGCTTCCTCCTCCTGCATCCTTTTGAAGCAGGGTGGGGAGGGGGGTTGGGGGTATGCCTTTCTCCCAAGCCGCATGATGCGGTCATTGCAGAGGCCCCCCATACCTGAGCTAACCCTGCCAACCCTGGAGCTGATGATCGAGCTGGGCAGCTCTGCATGAGGCAGAAGAGACCACTTAATCAACCTTCTGTTTGAGTGTCCCTGTTTGGCTGCATGTGTTTGTGTTTGAGGAGGCTTTCGCAGAACGTGTAGAGAATGCAGGTGGCTGACTCAACACCATGGCTGTCTGCACTACCTCCTCTTTGAATGTCAATATCAAGTAATAGCTGGGTGTGGTTAAGAGTGCAGGCCTACAGTACCAGAACAGCTAATAGGACCCAACAGAAGCAGCTGTGAGGAATTTCATAATTTGCAGTCGATAAATAGGGTCACTAGCAGGGTTGACTTTTTTTTTAACCTGATTTTCATAGGCAGTGCTTTTACACTACTTAAGCTCTTTAACAAAAAAGTAAGATGGATTGTGTATTGTTTTCCAGAATTTCAATCGAATTGATTAATTATAATACAGTTATTACATTAAGTAGCAAATAGTGTGAAAGAATTTAGGCTAACAGTCAGCCAAGGGAGCGTGCCTGATCACTTTGTGTTAGAATAATTGTTCATTAATTTATGTGATATTCTGTTTGTCTTTAATATCGTTTTGGGTCTGATGGTCTCATAGGGTCAGGCACTTATGTTTGTGCATCAAAATGCTTTGCAGAATTACATGTGTGTTTCTCTATTTTGAGAGTGATGTGATTGTTCAGTTCTGTGTGTACAGCGTTGTAAAGGTTAGCTTGCAGAGTGCGTCTCAGCTGGTGGTTTCAAAAGGTTTTCAGTGGATTAATTAAAGTGACAACAGGGTTAAACTCACAAAACATCTGGTAATAAGGAGACAGTGTTGAAATGTGGCTCCCAGATGAGCTGGTCCTTTGCCGTCCGCTGGGGATTAATGAAGGTTCTCTCGAGTCTGCTTAGGCGTACTGTTCTGGTTGTCGAGTAAGGTTTTTTTTTTTGCGTAACCTCTTTGTGCTTGTTTTCAAGTCTTTATCACGACCTGTGAGTGATTCACACTTGTGCCCTTCCTTGGAAGCAGTGTCAGCAAGGGAAAGTGCATCTCTAAGGCTGCTCTTGCTGGTTGGGCAGCTTTACCGCTCTTCTTGACATGAGACTCTTCTGCCAATGCAGCCGTCATTGTAAAAGGATATGGAGGGGGCGTTTGTCATAGCATCGTCCCGTCTCTGTCTTGACTCGTCAGGTTAACTGCATTACGAGGGCTGTAGGCTGGGAGCTGTTTATGCCCTTCATCTTTAACGCCTAATATTTGCTTTTTTTTTTACATTGAGAACTTGATGTGTTCTGGGTTTTCTGTGCCAGCCAAGCTGGTAGCTCTTAAATCCTGGGTGTGATTATTGTGTGGCTAAAACATTTACAAGATTTTTGAATAAAGCCACAGTTCACAAGAACAGATCCACATTCTTTCACGTTTGCTGTTTCGACCAAGGCTATCTGTCAAAGGAGATTAGGAGAGATTAGGTAGAACACACCAGAAACTGTCACATAACGTTTCTTTCTGTCCCCCCACCACCCCCCACATTTTTTTTTTTTTGTGGCCATACAAAGAGCTTGTCAAAAGCATTTTTGGTGTGTCTCTCACCGTTTCAGAACTTGTTTATTCTCTGCATATTGAAATTGACGCTTGAGCAAAGGTTCAGTCACCATGCGTGCAATTCATGGAAGGAGTGGGAGATTGTGTGTGTGAGATAGTGGAATAAGGTGCAATAAGGTGGTTTTTGCTCTCTGTCTTCAGCTGCTGCTGTGCTCGGCCACAATTGTCAAACAATATTTTTTAGTGTTAGGGTACAAAACAGAATGTGGGTTTTAATGAAATTAGGAAATTTGTGATTGATTGGATTTTATTTCCGAGTTATTTTAGCAGATAGTAGTAGGGCAGGTATATTTGTGATACTTCACACTTTTATGTAAATGTAATGCCACATAAAATATTTCAGTTGTATAAAAAGTGTGCCACCAGAACCTAGTAGAAAAATGGATGTTGTTTGAGTGTGGTGTACATCTAAGGATTAACAATGCGGCGTTGGATTCAGGTTTTATACAGAGGGTGGATGCATTCTCTAAGCAAACCTGGAAGCCCCAGCAATTTTTCATTGTAGTTAGACAGTATGCGAAGGGTTGGCCTGTAGTAGGGGCGCAGGAGATGCGCAGCCTTCCCCTCTGGCTGCACCTAATGAGGAACTTGTGTGTGCGCCGGCGTGTTCCACATGCGTGATTTCCCGTAATGAGCTTGAATCAACTGACAACCTGAGCAGCGCCCATTTCCTTGCCGGCTGTGTCGAAGCTTGGTCTCTCTGGAGGCCTGGAGACTATTAGCAGTGGGTGCTTGGCATGAGTTCTCAGCTGCCGGAGTGCTATTCGACTGAGGTGGAGGTGGTGTACAGGCTAAATAGAAATGCTGCTCCCCCGGTATGTTTAGCGTATGGGTGGAGAGGCAATTAGACCACCGCTGTGTCACACCAGGGTGTTGAGTGAAATCAAGCCACCGCGGTGTGTGTGTGCGCGTGTGTGTGTGCGCGTGCGTGCGTGTGTGTGTGTGTGGCTTTGGAAGTCTTTTTGCTTTTTTTTCCCTTTCTGAAATTGTGGCTTGGTATTCAACTAGTGCTGGTTGCCCTAATGTAGCAGAATCAGCGGGCTCATTTTGACACAGTGCCCTAGCTGGACACAAAGCATCTTGCTGGCCTGGCTGGATCTTCCAACTGAGCTTCTGGACAGTGTGTGTTGCAACCAGATGTTCTTTCCAGATGGCTTTGGTGGAAAAGATGGCATCCAACAAGGGTGAGAGGGTCCTCCTTTGACGTTTTGGGAGCAGACTCTTCCGTCTGCTCGGACTGGGTCAACCACGTGTTGACAGTGTGGCGCACATCTGAGACACACCTGGAGAGGGACTACAGTTCAAAACATCTTATAGTGTAGCATTTGTTATGTCTTCATTAAAGAGCAGAGAGTAAGTGCAGTGCATAGTGACAGGGCAGAAGAGTGATGCTTCTGTTCAGTTAGCCAGAGCTGCAGCCAGTGTGAGACCCTGCTGCTGCTTCAAAGTGAGCTTTGGTGGTCTCTCAGGTTTGTGCCAAGACGTAGCTCCCCAGCCTCTGGCTGGTGTGTGATGTGGCTCCGTTAGTGCATGAGCACACATGATGAGGCTGGAACTGTATGGAAGGAGGGTCTGTATCACGTAACTCCCAGGCTGTCCTCTCGTGAGCCATCCTAGGAACAAGCAGGTCTTTCCGAAAGCACCGTGTTTTCTCTGCTGTTTATCGTCTTTTTTTTTTTTTCTTTTCTTTTCTTACTTGAGTACATAATTTTTTTGGCTGTCGTGCCAGAGTGTCTTGGATGATGTCACATAGTTAAGGCTCAAAGCTGTTGTGTTGAAGTCACTTATGACAGTGTCTCTTACATGTTGCGTTGCCCTATTAGTGAGAGCTCTTTTTTTCAGTTTTATTTCCACAATTGAGCAATGAATTTTGTGTAACGGCATTCCAGTTTTAGTGGTCAAATAAAAACGCTACACTTTTCGCAGTTTTACGGCATGGACTTTCCCATGGCACGAAACGTCTCGACCTGCACCTCACCAGGCATGTTGCAGCAGACGTTTTGCCCTTTTGCTCGTTTGCTTTTGTTTTGTTAATTCCATGACCTTGAGGGTCATCTTTGTTCAGTGAGCTTATGCCTGACTAGACCTTGGTTAACCCACCCCTCCTTGTGTATTCTCCACCCTTCAGGTGTCAGCCTATGATCGTGTGAGTGCGGCGGTGTCGAGCAGGAGCCAAAGGACCCACGAGGAACAGTGCCAAGCAGGAACATGGTGCCTACACGTCGCCCGTCCGCACCCCTCCCGGCGTGGGTCGCCCTGGTGCTGCTGCTGCTGCTGGCCTGCATGCTGCTGTCCTCCCGTGCAGACAGTGAGTACAGCTTGTTCACTTGCCCGGCTGGGTCACCATCTCATTAGTGTGCGGCTGCAGTTTGAAGTTTAAAACTGATGAGGAGCGTTCAGGAGGCTTTCACGCTCTCTCAGTGCTTAACACAAGATTATTGTCTAGTAAAAAGGAAAAGAATAACAAAGTGTAACATTATCAACCGTGGACTGAGATTATTATTTTACCTGGATTCAGGTCAAGTTTTTGGTTCAGCAGGTTTTCAAAAGTTATGTGTTGTATTACATATAATGTACTGTTGTTTCACACTTGGGGGGGAAAAAAGAAAAAACTTGCCAACTACAACTTTGGAAACACTTGCTTTTCCATGGAAATTCTGCATGTTCAGTAAAGGAAATTTTAAACATAATATGGAATGTACAGCTTATTTAGCAATTTTTCTGTCCTCTGAATTCCAACAAAAATATGCGGTTGCTTTCATGGTTTGAACATGTAAAAATACCCCTAAAATGAAGCCTTCAGAGGAAAGTGAAAGGCTGGTGCAGTTTTACGCTCTCCTCGTGGAGCCGAGTTTGCCAAGTGCAGAATGTGCTGAGTGACGTGACATTGTCTGGGGTCTCGAGGGCTGGAGTTTGCTGCTGTTTGCGTGGGCAACTGATTTGATTCTCCTCGTGATCCGGTCCGGCTGCTGCCGGGGAGCACGTAATTCCATTAGATCTCCCCCCAAACCGCTTCAACCCGATTGCTTTGCCACCCGAAAAGGAAGCCAGGTCACTTTGTGTTAACCTTGTGCTTGGCGCACGGAGTCGTGCATGCCGCTGGAGCGAGAGCGACCTCGTGGGATTCGTTTACGGCTCTCGGTTGGCCTGTCACGACTGCGGCATCGCTCGGAGCCTTTGATATTCACACGAATTCTCATTCTTATCTGTTACGCTGTGTAAAGTAAGAAATCATAGAGCGCTTTGGGCCGACGTTTTTTATGAAAGAAAAAAAAATAAAAAATCCAAGCTTTCAAATCACCTTGGAGACTTTTGAGAACAAGGACGAGGTAGGGGCGCCTCATCGCTCAGAAATGGCATTTTTTTTTTTATTTAAGATATGTGTGCCTTATCTCTTCCTCCATCCATCAACTCTGCTTTAATTCTTCTGGGTTTGTTTTTGCTTTGATGCCGAACAGGTTTTGTGGTTTGTATGTGACCCGCCCAAAGAGCTGACCTTCTGCCACGCCCGGCAGCTTTGTGCAAGCCCACGAAGCGGTTAGCCCCCAGGGACCCCGACGTGTAGACAGAACCGCAGCTGAAGGGTTTTTTTTTTTTTTTTGCTGAGGAATTTGACACTTTTAGTTGTCTGTTTAAAACGGTGTTTGGACAATTGTTGGGTGTGTCTGAGAACCTGTTCTTAAAACGTCATGTGATGTCACGGTCGTCAGTTAAACTCAACTCTCTTTTTTCCCCGGTGGACAATTGCGGCTTTAACCACAGTTTGTTTTCTGTAGAACAGCCGCTGTGGTCCTTTGTGGTCTCTTTAATCACACAGCAAGTTCTCACCACAGGTGTACGTCAGTAAATAGACTACCTGTAATGGGCTCGTAGGTTATTTATTTATTTATTTTTATAATTTTTTTATTTTTATTTTTTTTATAATGGAAAGCAGTCGTTGGAAACGGTTAGTTGTGACTCTCATGTTTCGTGAGTCATTGTTGCCATTTTGCATCTGCGTTCATTTGTATCAGCCATGACGCACAGGTATTTTGCATGTCTAAACACGCAACGTGGATGGCTTTTTCATGCGTCAGCCTATGGGCTGCAAGCAGAGGATCCGGGCATAGGAAACATACAAGGACTCACAAGAAAAGGGCACTTCAGAAGGCGCCTTTAATTTATTTATCACATACAGTTCTCTTGTCTCTGTGTTAACCCTGTTGTAAGCAAAACTAAAAGAGAGCCGAAGGCTCTGACTGTGGGCCTGGCAACAGAGCCAGGTGAGTCTCCCACAAGTGTTACACACGAAATTAGAAGGTAGCAAAGTATAATTTTACCAACCTTATTACGTCTCAAGTAAAGCGTGAAGCAAGTAATGCACCAAGTCTTCACGGAGCTAACGGTCCTGTAGCTGTGACCGGTTTAATTTTGCACACGTCTCGGTGGCGGGGTGACCAGGGAGGCTGCCACTTAGGCGGCATTTTCACGTTAATATGTCTAGGTATAGAGAAGTGGGGGGAAGTAATGTATAAGAGTCATCTACAGCCAAAGGGTATGAGAAGTGACTTGGAGATATATATATTTTTTTCCCCCAGGTGTGGAAGTGAGATATCGTTGCTGTGATGGCTTTTTTTGTGCACATCAGTCTGTTTGTGTGTGTGTGTGTGTGTGTGTGTGTGTGTGTGTGTGTGTGTGTGTTTTTTTTTTTTTCTACATGTTCTGCCTGGAGTCATTGGGAAACAGACAGAGAAGAACCAAATACATTATCATAATCTTTACTTATGTTGTTTTTTTTTTTTTCTCCCCATCCACCCTTTATGTTCAGGGAGTTTTAGTCCCAGTCTTTATTCAAGACTTTTCAAGGTTTTGTTCTGAAACTGTGCATCCCTAATTTATTACTGACTGACCTGATGACTTCATCTGCCTCTTAAAGGATTGTGGGAAATGGGAACACTCAAGTGGTTTGGCGTGATGGTTCCCCAGAGCAGTGCAAATTAAGATGAAAGCCCCACAAGCCACTGAGGAGGAATTAATTTCTGCCCTCTCTGTGGCTCTCTGCCCCTCCTGTCTGACTGTCACTCACCACACAAAACATCTGTTATGTGAGAACTTGTTTTTGTTTCATGTTCTTGTACTTGACATAAAATGCAGTTATGTTCTGAATGTCAGCGGGATGCTGAATGGATGTAATGTGGGCACGGGGCTGATGATTATTATTATTTTTTTTTTAACTCTATTGGTTGGCAGAGTAATCTACTTTACTGTATGCATGTGATGGTGAAAGGAAGTTCAGTTTGGTTATATTTAAGAGCACTTGTAGTGACATTACTGGACTTGTTTGGGTAGCAAAAATTGTAAACGGACGTAGGGAAAAACATTTTCTTAGGCTGTCAATTGAGGACTCTTTTTTTTTTTTTTTTTCCCTCGTAGAGAGCTGGTTGTCAGATTCATGTTCTAGTTTGTGGTTAGAGCTCTTTCTTCAACTCCACTGTCAGTAAAACCCCTTCTGTCTATATGGTATCCTGCCATGTTTATGGGTCTGATTCTCTGTGATGTAGGTCTGGTTTCTTGGGAGGAATCATATGTGACTTTGAATGTTTATACAGTGGAAGCAGGTGTTTTTATTTTACATGAGATTAAACATGACTGGTTTTGAAACATTACTTTATCTTGACAACATCACAGTGGTGCTGGAATATGATGAGCTCTGTATTCTGTGTGGACCAGGCCAATGGCTCTGTGGGTGGCAGGTTCTTCATTGCCGTCAAATCCCATCGTGCCGCGTGCTTGCCGTGAGTGCCAGCCTCTTGTCATGTATCGGTCTGGAGTTCACAGCAGTCAGCCCACTCAAACAGTCTGGTGGCAGACAGGGGTGAGGGCAGAAACCTGCGTGCTGCTTGACAAACGTGTCTCTGGCAAACGGAGTGTGCCACCATGCCTTTCGTCCACTCTTCGTTTTTTCTTTTTCTCCTGCTGGTTTTCTGATAAACGGTCACCTCGGCGTCTTTGCAGCTGTTTCCCTAGCAGTGTTAGCACGCGCTTCCTCCTCGGGGGTCTCATCAGCCTCTCCTTCTCACCCTGAGATCTCCTTCACCCCACAGGCCACCCGCTGTGCACACTCTTACCAATCCAATCTAGTCCGATCTCTTATCTGTCCGCAGTCAAGCACAATCTGCAAAATCGTAGGAGTGATGCACACGTGCCCTGTGGATTCGCACCTGGGGCAAAAATAAAATCAAACATAAGCAGTTTTGTCGTCATAATGAATTCAGAGACACTTTGAGTTTAGTTTACTTTTACAGCACAGTTATAAATACAGGGTCTGCTTGCTTTACACACAAAGCCAGCATGAAGCTGTAAGGTATAATGTCATGTAAATGGATCTTCCAGTGTTGCCAGACTAACACTGGGGAATCAGAAGTGCTGGATGGGGGGGAGGTGATTGAGTTGTCTATTAGTGTCCATATGGACACTGGGTGAAATTGATGGAGGTGGAAATTGATTCTTTTAATTAAAAGTAACTGTATCCCCCAATCCCAGACACTTAGAAGTAATGCTGTTAGCACTCGGATGCAGCTGCTGGCTGGGGGTCTGGACGGCCAAGGAAACCACACAGTCCTGAGCATGTGTGGCGATAGGAAGGTATTTTTAGGGAGCGGGGTGTTGGGATAGGTTAACGACGTGAGATTAATAGCTTAATTAGGACCCTCAATGGCTGTGCTGCAGGGAACCATCTTCCCCTGCATGGCCTGCTTTCACCGTGGCTTGGATCGGAGGACAAGATCTATGTCCTTCCTGCAGGGGAGAGTGGTGAAGATAAAGATGGTGTGATGTAAAAATAAACGCACAAGGTCTTTGCCCCTCCCCCCCTTCATTACACCCCCTGCCTCACAGTTCCATGTCACAGGGAACAGAATGGTGAAAAACTATTTAAGACAGCGACAACATTTCATAGTGCTTCAGGTGGAATGTGCATTTTGTTTGTGCGAGCTTGCCTTAATGCATGCTGACACAATTTCATCATGTAATGATTGTTAATTGTTGCCTTACTCCAAACAAACAGCGCTGCAGGCCCCTAATCTGCCGTGAATAAATTTTCATTGCCGAAGTGTTAAGGCTTTGGACTAGCAGAGCTGCGGCATTAATTGAATGAACCGCAGGGTACGTGTGAATCAAGGACTTCATACCTAGTTTATAGCATTTCTTTCTCAGAACACAGAGAACTTAACATCGCGGCACCCAGTGTGCTCAGCAACGTTGACTGCAAACACGTCTTACGTTTGGTGTGACAGTTGGCCAGCTGTCTGCTGGACTTCTCAACTAGCACTGATAACTTAGGTTAATTTATAGGGCTGCTTGGTTTTGGCACACACGGAACAATTTAATTGTTCATGACGGATATAGCGTTATTCAAAGTAGAAGGAGCAGATGAAGATGCAAGAGTCGAAGAGACATGAAAACCGTGGTCCCCTGTCATAGTGCTGCTGGGACGATAAAGCTTTTACACACATGAATATTTTATACGCTTAAACAAAACAAGTGGGCCCTGTTTCCCTCAGGTCATTAAACATCTGTTGACTCCCACAGCACAAGCGCACCCATTTATGTCTCGTACCAGTCGGGGAATCCAATTAGTCTGTTCATATGTCACTCAGTTAAATTGGATTCAGAACCTGCCATTAACCTTAGTTATGGTGACGAACACTTTGGCAGGTTTTATTAATGCCTTGCAAAAGTGGAAAATTTTTACCTTTTTTTTTTTTTTTTTTTTTTTTTTTAACCTGTGCAATGATCTTTTAGAGCCAAATTAAAAACTAAACATAGATCAAAACCATGAAAGATGCCTTAAGAAAAGAGTAAGGCAAAAAGAAGGTCAGGGTTTTATGGCTTTTTATGTCTCAAATGGGATGTAAAATTGGTTCAAAGTTTCTATTGATTTTGGACCTGATGAATTTATGGGAATAACAAAACAGCTAAGCTTAATTTGTGTAGTGCAGGAAAAAGTGAATAGTACATCTCCTTAATAGCCAGGTTCGAACATGGGACCCTCATAGCTGTCATAATATGCGGTGCCACAATATATTTACACTTTTAACAAGATGAGGTGAGACTGAGCCAGATATTAATATATACATAATGTGAACCAGCAAAAGAATTAGTGCATTGGCTGTGGGTCTGTTTAAGCATTATCATTGAGCTACTGACCAAATAACATGCCGGTACTTGGGTAAGTGCCTAAACACCTAAACATAGGCACTGCTGAGCACACCTGGCTGAGAGAGGATCAGAAATAGTTTGACATAGTTGCCACAATGATATTCCTACAGCTGTGTTATTTTTGGAGGGGTGGCTTTAAAAAAGACTTAATGTATTTGTGAGTATTCACAGCCACCCCCGTACTCTGTGTAACCCTTGGAAGGTTATTATTCCCTAAAGTTACACTTCTTTTCAGACCTATGCAGGTTCATTCCCGATTAACACAGTCAATTGTTCCTGTTGACATTTTAAGAACTTCCTTTTTAACAAAAAAAAATTCCACATGACTCCTGTGCTAGATGAAAAGCTTGCTGGAGTCTTGAAAATTTTCATTTTCTTTTATCTGCCTCTGGGCGAGATATATAGAGCACAAAGATCTTAGAGGATGTGGAAAAGGAGAGGAAATTGGTTAACATGTCATTCTGTCTGATCTGTCAAACCTCCAAGGAAATTCTTGGGTTTGCATGACAGGGAATCACTTATAATGAGCCGTAGGAGCAGGGAGATATGTAGCCATTGTTCCAGCTTCTCACACGTAGCAGAGGTGTTTAAAATATGAATGAACGTTTAGTTAAATATTAAAATGGACCTAACAATGTATTTTGAGGGCAAATGGTGTGAGGAGGCATTTGAACTTACGACAGTTTTTGTGTTTTGTAGGCTATTTTGGGCTTTTTGTTACGAGCTACTCCAAAAATCTGTTTGGCCTGTGTAATGTAAACTTTTACTGTGGAGCGCTAGCTTGCAGTCGTATTTGTACATTCGGAATTGGTTAAAATAAATTTTGATCTCACTGAACTGTTCACTTTACTTTCACCAGTAGGCTTGTTGGTGTAGCGCCTCAGAATGCATTACAGAAGTGCATTTTTTTTACAAGTGGTATTTTAGGGTCATTGTGTACATGAACTGTTTGTACGCAGTTGGCACATTGAACAAACAGTTTATTTTTTATGATGTATATAAAATTCTTTCCAAACTGAGTAAATGAACTTAATTGCTGTGACCAGAGATGGTTTCGGTAAAAAAGATCAACCCCTGAGCAAAGGGGTTAAGAGTTATAAATAATGAAGCCACTTAATATGGTGATTAGAGTGTGTATCTGTTCAGTAAATTAGGTAATGTTACCCAAGTTGCTTTACATTATACTGTCCATGGTTTTCCTAGGTGCCTGAGCTTGGCAGTGGAACATTGATAGGGGTTACATTGCATTATTGTTATGGTCACAGATGTAAATGGAAGTGACTCTGAAATAGTCAGACATTGTGCTTTGATAAATTTCCTTGTGGCCCCTGCCCTTACTTCCTTGTGTTCACAATCAAAATAAAAGGGTGAGGGTTAACTACTCCTGGGCTTACGAAAGGGAAAGTCTAATGGGAGAACTAATTTTGGGAAACAGATTAGGGTCTCTGATAGTATTAGTGAGGCCACAGGCTGTCTGGGGGGAATATGATGAGCCGGTGTGCAGCTGGGACCCCAGACCCCCAGGGGAGATGCGCGCCCCTTCTGTCTCGTTCAGTACCTATGACGTCAGTGTGCGGCCGCACCTGCACCCAGGTCCCACAGCACAGTGTGCAGAAATAAAGGCCACACGCTCATCCAGAGTAATAGCGGAGCACAGTGGAAACAAGAAACTTACCACCATGTGTTATCCTTTATGTGCGGGTGCCTTTTTTAAGTATGAGGCACTGGGAATAGTATGGTGTGTTGTGTGTTTTCCATTAACATTGGCCCATGTGTTAGTGTGTGAAGCACATTTTGCATTGGACTGTGTCTGTGTGTTTTTAGGACATAGTCAGTAGTCTAGTGTGTGTGTATGTCTGTGGGTAGATCTGGATATGTAGATAGAGCTAGCATTGGCTCTTGTTTGTGTCTGTGTGTGTGTCTTTTTCTGTCTGTCTGTCTATAGTTACAACTGGCCCATGTGTGAGCAGGGCATAGCAAGCACCAGCCAATTTTGTGTTTACACCATAGTTAGCTTTGGCATATGTGTGCAGAGCACAGTTGGCATTGGCACATAAGTACACGTAGAGGCATCGGAAGCAACTTTTTGCAAACACAACAATGAGGATCTTAATGATTGTGTGACTGGGGCTATCACAGGCTAGTGAAGGTAATGGATTTATTGACATGGTGGTTTTACATGAGAACTGCAGTCTTCCTAAACAGGTAGTGAGGCTGCTACCATTCAGTAGGTCTAAAGAAATTAATAAAATTGAAAATTTACCATTCGCTCATGTTTTTAAAAATTATTGTTAAAAATTTGGTTAATATTGTTTTATTGGTGGTATTCAAAAAGTATTTGAATGTTTTATAGGTGTGTGTGTGTGTATTGGTTCTTCCTAAGGCAAGGCTGGGTTTATAAGGGGGGTAGGTGGTAGTATTTTGGTTATATCTTTTGTTGTTCTTCCATGTCTTGCGCTCCATTTTAGAGCCTAGAGATGCTACCTGTTTCTTCTAGAAGCTTAAAAACTGAAACTTTTGTATCCCTCTTTTCTTTTTACGTTTCTTCGTTTAGTTACTTTAGTTATTGTTGTTTTGTGTTGTTTGTTGACCTCACAGGAAAGAAAAAAAACACATCACTTTAGTGCAAATTTGTGCCTCCATCTTCCTCAGTGTGGTATGCTGGGTGTAACAGGGGGGGTTCAGCAGGTGCTGTAGTACCAAGACATTCCAGGTGCCCTTACAGAAGCACTGGGCAAATGAGGGACAGAATAACTTCTTGAAAGCTACAGCAAAGCTGCATATAGCAGGTGAAGCGCCGGTTGATCATTTACTACTAATATTCCAAAAGAAAGTAGTAAATGGTTAACTTGTGGTTATGTTGAGGCCACGTAACATAAAGAGTGGTGTGTGTGTCCTGTTCTTTTCCCACACCTTCCTGTGTTTATGATGCAAACAAGAAAGGTGTTAGTTTTACACTCCAAGCTTTTAGAACCTGGGACTTATGAAACCTGGCAGAAACTTGGATTCTATTTCACAAAGGTCATTGTTAGGGCAGCAGGCAACAAGGTGCTTTATGATGGCCAGGTCACCACCCAGTTGCTTTTTTGAGTCCCAGGGGTGGACCTGCTGTTGTACTGTGTGCAAGTACAATAATGGCTTCAGTGTAGTTGTTAGTTGTTATACGTATGAGAAGTTGTAAAGTGTTTCAATTCAAAATGTCCACCAATATTAAAGAAAAAACCCTTTGGCTGAGAGTGTAAGTAAGTGTTTTTGTGTGACTGGGAGTTA
The DNA here is from genome assembly GCA_025773905.1 of Chitala chitala. Classification (NCBI taxonomy): domain Eukaryota; kingdom Metazoa; phylum Chordata; class Actinopteri; order Osteoglossiformes; family Notopteridae; genus Chitala; species Chitala chitala. Next base: position 34,894 of record JABJVR010048269.1, read on the forward strand.
ACCTTTTTGAAGCATGTCAGAGGTTCTGAAATCAGGTGACCTCATCCCTCCCTGACTGCCTGAGAGAGCCTGACCGTTTGGGAGAGGCACTGGGCCGTGAACTCGTGTAACGTGTGGGTCCTCACGCTCGCCTATTGCGCCTTCCAGGATGTGTGCGGTGAGAACAGAAGGTCATTGTGTTCCGTATAACACGGTCCTTATGCTGGCGCTCATGAGAAAGCCCTGCTGGAATGCACTGGATTCTGCCAGTCTGCTGGGCTTTTTTTTGCCTTAATAATGACTTTTTAAGTAGGAAGTGTTTTTTCCCCCCTCTTCAGTCTCATTGTAAGACGATGACTAAATGACTCCCTGTTGTTCTACCACGAAAGAAAATAACGGGAAGACACAATATCTTACTATGATCACCACTGTTTTTTTTATGTGCAATTAAGTTCCTATTAGAAACCACGTTTAATGATTCGTGCCTTCAGAAGCACTTGAAGGGCTTGTTATGATTCAGAGACCTACGACAAGAAACAAAGAAGTGTGTGACGGTAATAACACGACAATACTTTTATTCTTTCTTCCATGCAGTAATGCATGATTTATTGTGTAGAACTTGCTGGGGGAAAAAAAAAGTTGTCTAGCATTGCCAAGAGTATTGTAAAGGCATGTTTATGTAACATTCTCTGAGTCACATGAGCCCAGTACACAGGTGCTGTGGATGCATGGCACGGTCTGCAGTGGGCAAACGAGCAACTCTGTTTAATCTCCATTTATATCATGTTAGAGAGAGGTGTTGTAATGGAGACCACTCTGCAACATGAAGCCCAGGAGATCATTTCAGGGATATAATCTTCTTTGGAGACTGTTACTTTAATGTAGCTCAGTGGGTCAGGGGAAATACATAATTGCCCAAAGGCATTTTTCACAGTTGCCTCATTGTGGAGGTGAAAGTCCAGTGGGACGGGGTTGGATTTCCACACGGCACGGCATGCTGTGGGGTTGTGTTGCACCTGTGTGGCAGGTTGCATCCGCAGAGCAGCCTCTTTAATGCATTTGCTTGTGCTGCAAGATTCTTTTTTATGTTTTTAACTTTTTTTTTGAGCTCACTCTGTACGCAAGTTCATCTTTTACTTTGCTAGGGTTTAAAAAATTTTTTTTTTATTCTTGAGAAATTAATCCCACCCACAAGCACGTGGTATGTTCCGGAATAACGTGAACCTTATCAGGTGAAAGGCTTAAAGTTCTCAGAGCACAGGTAAACACTGCTAAAATACGGAAGTGAGCAGACACAGGGAAACAGTATCTCAGGTGCCGTGACCCTTTATAGTCCTAACTTCTCAGTTTTCTGGACGCTCTTTTAAAGCACTGCCTTCAACCTCTGGATGAATGTCCTTCCCTAGACAGTAATCTTGTGTGTCCATGTTTAACATCTCAAGTGTGCACAGTCAGTAAATGTTCAGCCACACCCTCTGTCCCCTCTTTGCACCTGGATCTGAAAGGTAAGCTAGTTTTAGCTGAAGAGTGACAAGTAACCATCTGGCTATGGTTGCACATGGAGACTGGTGAATACGATGATTGACGACAGAATGTGTCTCCATGCTCATTGGCATCAATTATGGGAGTAATTGACTGCAGCTAAACTACTGGTGAAAGATCTCTCTTAACGCTGATGCTGTTTTGCTTAGCTGTTTTTGACACACTTGGGAATTTTTCATGAACGGCAGGCACATTGTGCTTGGAGGAAATAAAAATGTTGTTATAGGAGTCACCAAAACATGATGGAAGCTAAAGAAGAGAAGTAAGTGAGCAGAAGTTCGAAGTGTTCGCTGAACCGATGGTGATGTCACCAGGGTGAAGTTTAGACCTGCTGAGTTGTCTGCATCTCTCTCTTTTTATCTTTCTTTACCGTGAGTAAACGCTGTCATTTGTTGAAAAGGTCAAGTGCAGGTTTAGGGAAACATATAGACTGTTATGTTAAATGAAACAAAACAGACCACTGTGGTGTCTGTGATGACTAGAGAGTAAAAAAAAAAAAAAAAACAAACATGGAGCATTTTTGGTTGTTTAGCCTGCATCCTAAAAAAAAAAAAAACGTTTTGTCAAATTACACCAACAATCTAAAAAGGCAGTTGACCTCATGTGGAAAATAATTTGCAAGGGAGGCAGCTTTATGTGGAATTAATTGCAGGCGCAGCCGGCTAATAGTGTAAAACACATTAATGGGGAACACTCTGCTAAAACAACCACTGCTGATACGAAGCATGCGAGTGAAAATAAGTTGCTAATCTATTATTGATGAGAATAAATGCTTTGCACTCGGGTGCGTTTATCGATCCTCCGTAGTCACCCTGAGCTAAGCGGGTACTCCGCACGGCTTTGCAGACGCGGGATGGAGCTCTCAGGATGGGCTCTGCATCTGTCTCCCCGTCCCCTGCGATGGCTTCCCACGGTCCTCCTCCTGTTCCTGCCCCGTGATGCATCAGATTATCGTTCAGGCCGTCAGGGAGACTTGTTTTCCTCCACAGGCGTTGCTTCACTCCATGCGCTCTTGTGACCCGGTGGCAGCCTGCAGAGCAGCACTGCTTCTGATGATGAGTAGATGTTGTCCCCAGATGTGGAGTGGGGTGCGTGCTGTAGTGTTCTACCCCTTCATGCCAAACTCATTCTAAGAGACCTCCACGCCCCCCCCCCTCTTCACACAGGCAGCATGTCTCGGGTTCTCATGGAAAAACGTGGATTCCTTGGAATTGCAGGACATTAAATGTTCATTTTCTCCACCTGTTATGGGTCACCTGTCAGCCTGTCAGTCCGTCCAAATCACACGGCCTCCACAAAGGTGTGTCAGCTCACTTGTTCCCTTTACAGTGCAGCCTGAGCGTTATGTTGGAGCTTTTCTCTGATGTCTGGGTTCCTTCTCTTTGCAGGGCCATTGAACATTGTCGGGTTATGCCGTCCGGGCTGCACATGGTGCACTTTTCATGCTGTGTCATTAATAGGGCTCAGTGCTTGGCATAGATGTGACATGGAGCCACGTCCTGCCTTTGCAAACCTAACTGACCTGCCTCTTTGCATCTGTGCGTGCGTGTACATTTGCACGTGTGCATTTGTAGCAAGACACAGGTTTCGTTTTGACGTAGGCAAAGAAGCGGTGCTTTGTATTTCCAAATAAAGACAGCTCCAGCTCCCAGACTGACAGAAATGTATGCACTAATTCCGGCAGAATGTTAGACGAGACACGCAACATCGGACCCCACGCAGAGACGTGTTCTATTTACATCTTGCGAGCCGTTAGCCGGTGCCTCCTTGCGCTCACTTGTGCTGGCAAATCTTGAACGAATATTTCCTGACAAGCAACCAAGGTGCAGAAAACAGTTCAGATAAGTTTTTCTGATTAAAGGCTTATCTTGAGCTGGGCTGGCTGAACCGACCCGAAAAAGAGTTTAAGACTGGTTTCTGTTAGCCCTTAATGAGTCTGTACAACTGGTCGGTGATTTGACGTTTATGGTCATAGTACCAAATAACTGCGGTATTGTGGTAGATTATGAGAGGACACTGTAGAACAACACCATGTCACAGTTAAGCCTGTCCACATTTATTTTAATAATACATAAGCGCAGTTTAAATACAGTGTATCCCACTTTGGCTGTACTTGTGCCATTGTTTCACATTTCTAGATGCAACCAGGCCACAAGACCTAATAAAACAGCACTGTATAAATTAATTCCTTGTTTTGTTAACTTTAAATTAAGTCAATTGGGAGACAACTGATTTTACATTCTTGTTTAATAGTTTCCCCTGTGACCATGTTTTGTTCATTAATGTGCATTAAACTAATTTCAACACAAAATGAGCCAGTATAGAAGATACTGGTCTAATATATGGTGCTTTCTTGGCTGTGATGTTAATTTTTATGCACACATATGGGGAGAATACAAGGAGAGTGAAATTATAAACAAGGCAAATAATGTCCAGTGATGATTTTGGCTCTGCCAGTATATAGCAACTGTCTAAAAGCCTGTTTTTGAAACAGACCTATTATGCCTGTACAGACATCGAATTATTTTGCAAAACTGAATGTTTTGCTGAGCAGCAAGAGAAAATATTTGGGGGTTAAAATGTCCTCTTTCCATTCACGTAGAACATGTTACAGCGCAGTAAGGAGTGATGATTGTGAGAAATTGAGACAGCCTTATTTGATTGACATGTATCTTGGGTGATTTTTTTTTTTTCTGCTTTCTATTGCTTCTCTGTTACAGAAAAGATTACTAATTTAAGGATTACGTAAAATTGTATGTTAGGAGTTCTCTGTTGCGGTGACAGGTGTTGACCTTTTCTTTGGTAATCTTCATGATGGCATCTCATCTGAAGATTGAATTAAGGGGGCTGGAGGGCCGGGAGAAGCCCCTGAAATGCTGTCATAATTCAGTTGCCTGCTCCCCCAGAGGACTGCACTTCCAATTGAATCAAATGGAATCTAGCCGAGAGTACAATTGCATCCCAACGATGGGTCATTAACGTTATGAGTCTGCGGCAGCAGCAGACGCATGTACTACATTTGCTGCTCAGCAGATGGACAGCAGCCGCGGTTTCAGGTGTTTTCAAATTACCGACCCTGAGGATTACAGTTTTCTCAAACCACACGCTAACGATTTGAACTCTTTCAGTTGAAGAAGCTAGTTTTGTGGATTTGCTCAAGAGAGCTATTGCTCCCATGAACCAACAGTTCGATGGGTTAAGAAAACCTAGAGCTCATATGTGGAAATTGGCGAGTGGACCCTAAGTAATCGTGGGCCCAGGACGTGAGCAGACGGGGAGGCTTTGCAGGCAGGCGTCAACTTCAGCCGAGTCTTGTTGAGCCCAGAGCGCCACACAGCGTCTGATGCAGAGACAGAGTAGCCACAGGGGAAACGGCGTTACCTTGAGAGGGATATAACACCGCCATTATGGCCCTTTGGGGAGAGCACTTGAATTCACACTGCAACACAGCACCGAGTAAGACTTTCCCTTGGCTTGCTTAATTTAATAATCAGTCAGCAGTCGTAAAGGAAGCTGAGCGCCCACTGATTGGAATAGGCTTCCCCTGGATGGCCTGTCGTTGAGCCGGCTTAGCTACTGTAGCTGACGAATGGCCTGTGCTCCCTGGGTTCACCTGCTCTTCATGTGGCGTGTGCTCCAAACGAGCATGGACTGAAACTGCATTACATGCCTTGGAAGGGCCTAGTTAGGAACCACCAGTCTCAGGGAGAGAAACAGTGCATCTGCCCAGGAAGCTTTACCTTTCAGAAAGAGTTACACACTCAAAGTAGGCTGGAAAATCTCCCCGGCTGCCCCTCTGGAAGTCAGGCTTGCTGAGAGTCTCTCAGCTTTAAAGTGGCCTGGTTGTGTGTGCTGCAATTTGGCAACGTTTTTGCCCGTCTGCACTAATTCTCCACAAAGTCCGCGCCTCGTAGCCACAGTGTTCTTTGTGCAGAGTGGTGAAATGGGAATGGTGTGACGGAAGTGGCTTCAGCAGGTCGCAGAGATGCTAATCGAGTGTGGTTTTGTTGTTCTTTATCTTGTTTTGGCGATCGCAGAGTACAGCCAGCTGCTGGATTACAGCCACATTCCTGTCAGCAGTGTAAGTCATAGGTGTAGTAGGAATTCCTGGGCTTGCAGTCTGAGCCGAGCTTGAAAGCTGAACTCTGCCCACTTTTCATCGCCCTGTTGCGAAGAGATGCATTACTCTGATGTGCCAATCAAGGCTGGTAGCCACAGGGAAATGGGACGTAAATGTCACGAGAAATGTCAGCCTAGCCAGTTGTGATTGCGAGGTCATAGTACTGTAGGTGGAGTGGGTTTTGGACAGATTACATGGCTGGCACGCAGACGTAAACACGTGCATGTACACACATGCACGTGCACACATGCACGCACATATACACACACACACGATACTCATACCAGACCAGGACAAGGGCAACCCTCATCCCAGCAGCCGGCTCTAGTGATTTAACATCTGCTCAGCACAAGGTGGATGGCTTAGCGTAGGCAATTTCAGAGTAGGTGTTATGTTATGTTAACTAGATATTGATTCCTTTTTTCTTTGCCTGCAGATCTTTTATTACAAGATAAATAAGAGAGCGTGGCTGCTGTGCTGGAATGTTCCGCAGCTTTGTCCTGCTGGGACCACACATGGTTTGGAAGTGCTGTACAGTGATTCATCCCTTCCTATATTCCCCCGAGAGCCAGGCGCTTGTCCGGCTGTGTAGGAACAAGCATTCATGCACCGCCTGCTTTCACTCACTAGGTGCAGGCGACCACGCGCAAAGTGAGCAAACGGCATTGGATTAGGCCCCATTAAAAATTAAACTGCTCGGCCTGTCACACTGTATCAGGCGTGTTTGCACGCACGGGTCCTGTACGAGGCCGGTTTGATTGGACACTAAAGGTCAGTGCTGCAGAGACAAACCTCTAGGGGTGGTTAATTAGGGAGTTGCCTACAGAGGCCCGTGTGCAAGAACCACAGTTATGCGTTATCTGCTACCCTTCGTCGTCCCTCATTTCATTTCAATGTAAAATGTAAAATTTGCGGCCAAGCGTGGTGCCGCGTTGATGACAACAATGTCAGTGTAGGATCTTCCCTTCCACTGCGACGCTGCTCTGGGCGTTCTGGCACAAACATAGGATCACGATGGCGACGCCCGCCTTCCCTTTGGCACGTGCCCTGTTCTTGTGCTCCTGCTTGGTGTTCCCTTCCCACCGCCTTGCTGGCATTGCAGGTAGAGGCGGCAGCAGACACACGGCAAGCTGCTCCTGTCTTCGCCCAGGGCGCTGTTCCGCATCGCACAACTTTTGCCGGTGGATGATTAAAGAATCCTGGCAGAATATTTCTGTCGTTTGTGAATCGCCCCACAATGTTTCACAAGATGGATATTTAATTATGCGGCCCTTAATGATTCAGCAAATCGTTATTGTGTGTGCGGGGCATTTTGTGTTTATGGTTGTAGAGTTTGGAGGCAATTAATTGATTTTAAAACCTCCTGAGTACTTTGGGATACGTTTAGGCCAGATGTAGAAAGACTGTCTTCTCCTTCCCATGTTTATACTGTCACATATAAACACGAACAGTATGACATTTTAATGATTCATATTACTGCAGGTGGTGCTGAGCCAAAAAAGGAGATATTGAAAGCCATATTATTTTCTGACGTGCCTTTTCAGAGCAAACAGCTTGCCCAGGTTTCACTATGGGTGTTATGAGATCAATATTTGGGAACATGCAACGTTTCCATGTAAATAATGCCATCTGAACTGCCTGGAGCCACGTTTCCCCATTACTGTGAGAGCTGACACAGCCGTTTTAACATTGTTTCCTTCTCTCTCCTCCCCCTTCCTCCCCGCTCCTCTCTCATTCCACCTTCTTTAGGCTTGCCAAGTTTCATCAAATCCCCAGAGGACCAGATTGGAATTTCAGGTGGGGTGGCGTCCTTCGTGTGCCAGGCGGTGGGGGAACCCAAACCCCGAATCACCTGGATGAAGAAAGGGAAGAAAGTGAGCTCTCAGCGATTTGAGGTGAGTCGTTTGGCGCAGGTGACCAGACCCCCCGGCTTCCTGGCAGGCCTGGCCCTTGCCATCTGACGTGTCCCACTCAGCTCCTTCTCCAGCTCGTCCTGCAGAGAAAATCTAGGGGCTGCGGTGTCCTTCATTAGTGCCTGATGTGTTATTGGGAGAGCTGGAGCTCTAACAGAGGAGGTAGTGTAGCCCATGGGAGCGCTCACAGCGCTCAGGGGGCGGCTGCTTCCCACAGCCGTTACCCGTGAGAATGCACTTCACTGCAGGGCTGGCTCCGACCTCGGTACTTTCTCTGCGTTTTCTCAGGATGCCGTGTGCGGATCTCAGACAGGGGCTTGCCTGCCCTTATTCTGCCTTTTCAAGGCCTGAGGCAGCGTGGTGTGCTAAGACCCTCTAGGGTCCGGATGATCTGACAGGACAATCTCACTCTTTAGAACCCCCTGCCGGGCCAGACAGGACCTCCCTTTATGGCTGCTAATAAGAAGTAGCAGGCCCAGGCTGTGTGATTAGTCTCTAAGCAGCCGGTCTTACACCATCCCATCTGCCCTGCCACATTTCGAGGAAATACTTCCGTGACTTTAGCACCATTGATTGGCTGATGTAAGGTTCCACATAACGCTCCTGTCGTTTTAAAGGCTGCTGTCTCTCCTCCCCTCCTCCACCAGGTTATCGAGTTTGACGATGGTTCGGGGTCCGTGCTGCGCATCCAGCCCCTCCGGACACACCGGGACGAGGCCATCTATGAGTGCACAGCCACCAACAGCATGGGGGAGATCAACACCAGTGCCAAACTCACCGTACTGGAAGGTACACGGAGTCCCTTAATGAGCCAGTTTGGACTGCCAGCCTGCCAGTCACTGAGGCTTGTATTTATCTCTCTGCTAGATGGGATGGAGGGGGGATGTGCACTGTTTCTGAAATTAGCCCAAAGACAGTGCTCATGATAGCAGGTTACTGACTGTTGGTATTGCCTTACGTGGTTTTTATGCTTTTAAAAATATCGTTTTCTGCCTGTATAGGCTTCTCTCTGGGAACACTGAGTATTATTTTATTATGTTTTTTTTTTTTTTTTGCCAGTAGGGAGATTAAAGAAGTTGTCCAAAAGCAAGTATTTCAACCACACACAAATTGCTGTGCTGACTTCGGGAACATTTATGCCATTATTGTTATTTTATTTGTTTATTATCTTAGTCACCCAGAAGCACAATGCACTGTCTGCAGATGGCTTTACTGATACTCCAGTTTGCTTACGTGACTCTTGCTTCAGGCTCCCATGCAAGCCTGCTTTTTTTTTTTTTTTTTTGGTTTTTTTTTTTTTTTACAAGTCTTGAAATGCTGGAGGTCCTCCAAAGAGTGCAGTTCAGAGAACGGATAACTGCTATTGTATGAGTGAGATTAACCAGGGGATAACTACCATTAGCAGAATGGCACCAAATGCACACGAATGAGATTAATCAAGGGGATTACTGCTTGCCCACATGCGTGTGAAGGTGCGGTGAGACCGCAGCTATGGTGGAAGTGAGCAGAGAGCTGATTTGCGTGCCTTTTTGCAGCCTCTGAGTGAGAATGACAGCCCTTCTATCATTCGCTAATGCTCTGTGTCTGTTAAAGCCCACACGGGTGCCCTCATTTGGCAAGAGCTCGCTGGTGAGTGCATTATGATGCAGCGTCTATGTGACGTGTCAAGCATAGACGGAGAGTAGGGGCCTCTACACCAGTTCTGGCATTGGAGGGTGGTGGATACTGGGTTCCTTAAAGTCCCTTGGGAAGCTATGTGAGAATTTGTAGGAGAACATCAGGTGGAGTCCAAAGGACTGCTTCTTCTCTAGAGAGTTTTGGAGTTGCACGTGAAGTGGTGAGGACACACCCTAGGTCAGGTTTAATGCCCCCTGAAACAGGTGTGCTGATGTCACAGGGGTTGCGAGTTGGGGCTTATTGCACCACAGGGATGAGTTTGTTTTGCCCTGGGCAGTGTCACATTGGGTGCATTTGCTTCGCTTCCTGTGGGAAATGGCCAGGGGGCGGCATGGAGTCATTGACAGAGGTGCAGCACGCTTGCAAAACAGGTGAGTCGCCGGGTTTAGTAAGACGGTGGGTGGGCCCGCATGACGACTGAGGCTCTGAGTCACCGGGGAAACAGGAGCCGTGACTCGCTGCCCTACTGACAACACTCTCACAAAGCACACGGTGCAGAGAAGGAATGGGCCCTGTGTGATCCTGCCTCCCCCAAACACCCCCCCCCACCCATGCTGGTGTCACACTTGCTTACCACAGTGCAACGTGAGAATGCTCAGTCGCAGCAGACTCTGCTCCTTGACACGACTCCGAGAGCAACTTTCAGTTCGTTTCACCTTGCCGCGGCATCCAAGCGGCGTTGTGTTACGTGCACTAAGACTGGGAAGAGTGTTGCCAGTGACGTGCTCCTGGCGCACACATCTGTCACACTGACTGCACACCTGTCTCCAACCAAGATCTTGATGAGTCCAGGCCCAGCTGCTGGTTCTGTATAAGAAATATTTTCTGGTTCTGTATAAGAAATATAAGGAATATTTTCGTGATTAGGTTTTGAAGGCAAGCTTGGGTTGTCTGGTGTCAGTTCTCACATTCTGTTTGGTTCAGTTTAATAAGGGAACTATTTCTCCGCACACCTCCGTGTTCTTCGGAGTTTCTGCAGCATTAAAATTTAATTCATTTGACATATTCTTCATATTAGGAAACGCGTCAGTGGTAAGTGGGAGGGTTTTCTTTTCCATGACAACATATTTTGGCAGCAGACGTCCAGCTCAGTGTTGTAAAAGGAGGTGGAAAAGACCGGAAAGGCCTGCGTGACTGGCTCAAAAGAGGTTTTTTTTTTTTTTTTTTCTTTTCTTACACAACACCGCATGGCAAGCTGCATGTTCTCGACATCCTGTGGATGTCATTTGATTTCTGTGAGTAGGTAAAGGCATGGAAGTGTTGGGTAGCCGTGAAAGTCTTGGGTAGCCATGGAAGTGTTGTTGTGTTCTGTGAGGACCTGTGTGAGAAATTGTGAACCTCTGCAATCTCCTGATTCAGTTATTTCTTTTTGCGCCCCTCGTTCTGCTTCGCAAGATTTATTTGAGTGACCTGTTTGAATTATCCTATAGGGATACGTTTGTGCTCTTTTTCAGATGTGGAACGGCTTTAGTATTTATTTAGGCATAAACCTGTTATCGTTCGAGTGTTTTCCACTTGTTTATTTCATGTGTCTAATTATGAAATGCAATTTGCGAAAGGTCAGCGTGGGTGTTAATCGAACAGACGTTGTTTCGGAGGGAAAAAAAGCACGGCCAAAGACGGAGAGCTCTGCTGACGGAGCACAGTGGGGTCCAGGCTGGAAAAAAGGACATTCTCTGTGGGGTCTGCATCACATCCCCTAGTCACCGCCTCTGGGGGCCCATGCCTGCAATCTGTAAGCAGAAGGTCTTGGATTCTGTCGTCCTTACTCGTGACCTTGAGTGACGGCACAGACATTTGCACTGGACTGCCAGAAGTCTCTGAGGCAAAACGGCTGGTTGATTTGAGAACGGAGAACAGAAAAAGCTATCGACATGCAAAAAATCTCCTGATAGTGTTTAGTGGGTGTTCAGCGTTAGTAAACAAATAAATTACTTGCTGAATTGGAAGTGGGTTTATATGGTTCCATTACCACGTGTATGTCTGCCGTTCTTTATGGTCCCTGGCTGGTACTGGGACTATGAGTGACTGCAACCCAATATATGCAATATTGGCGGAATAATGTATGTAAGACCTACGACGGGCACAGATACAAATGGTCCCGAATTCACAATGTGTCCGGGCCTCGGAAGATAAATACGTTTCTAGATGTGAATAATTCATTGCTGCCCCCCCCTCCTTTGCAGTACATCAGTCTCCTATTGCATGTCCTACTTAAATCACGAGTAATGAGATAAGGATGTCTTGTCGTTCTCAAGCTCGGCCTCGCACTGGTTTTATGTTTGTTTTTCAGTTTAATTTGCGTTATGGATGAAAGTCGAGGGTTCTCGTGCTGGCCGGAGGCATTGCCCGACCGCCCCGCATCCAGGTCTGTAGCCGAAATGGAGATCCATCTCTGATCGGAGCAGTTGTTCTAGATGAGCGAGTGAAACGTTACTTTGAGCCCTCGGGTTCCAGAAAGCCTGTCTGCTGTGCCATTTTTCAACTGACTTGAAATGTCCGGTGATGGATGGCCTACGGGGCTGATTTTGGATGGGAAGGGCCTGTCGCAAGGAGTTTGGCTGTTCGGGTTCTGCCTAAACTCCAGTCTTAACCCTTCCCTCCGCCCTCTACTCCCCTCTTGTTTGCTTGTCAGCTCCAGCCACTGATCCGTGAGATGGGTTTAATTTCCCCCGCCATCTGGTGGAGGCCCGGCCTGGCACCATGACACGGTCACCGGGTGTAAAATCGGCACAATGACACACACCATCCGCTACGAGCGACCCTGACACCCTGTCCCACAGCCTGGCAGAACAACATCATCATCATCATCATCATCATCAACCTTATCGAGCTCTTGTGTTCTCGTTTCCTCTTTTGGACGAGTGAGGGAACTGGTGGGACCTCGCTTCCCTTTCAACCTTCAACGACCCCTACAAATCAGCGCTTGAGAACTTGCAAGAGTTTAGTCGTAGTGCTCTGACTATTAGATGAAGCACATTTAACTTGCTATGTCATGCCATGATGTCTTTTTAAAGGGCTAAGTGTTCATGGAGAGGACTGGGGCACGAGCCAAGTCAGTGCTTCAGGGTAAACGAACCAAAATAGGAATATTCAAATGCACCTCACACTTTCATTGAAAAAAGGATATATATATATATATATATATATATATAGGGTTTTGTACAGATGGATTAAGATGTTCTGTATCAGCTACTGAGAAAACATGTCAGACCTCCACTCACCTACATGAATGAGTGGCAAGGAACCTCAGCGCCGACTCTGATCTAGCGTGAAGATGTGAGCGAGTTTCGCTGCACGTGCCTCGTGTGCAACACGGTGCTTTAGCCACGCCCCCCTGGACAGACGCTGCCGCAGGTAGACGTGCCCAGCAGCTGCTGATTTACAATGACATCTTGGTTGGGACATGCCGGCATGGCGAAAGAGAGAGATCAGCCATTATGGCTGTCACCTTCACTCTGTTTTCGTATCACAAACGATTGCCTCGGCTCTGCCTGGGAAATGGAATCAGGGGGTGGGGGCGGGGGCGACGCGGGTCTAAGTGCAACGTAGCCTTGGCGGTAATAAATGACTACAGTATTTCCAAATGTGAATGATGAGATTCATTTAGCGGTCCCTGTCTGTGCGGCATGAAAGTGGTTTATGAATGTCAGCAAATCACCTGAAATGTCTTAACTGCAGTTGAAGTCACTGTGCAGGGGAGCGAGCTCTCCATTGGGGGGCGGGGGCAACCAACGCTTTTTCCGATATTCAAAAGACAAATCATTCTTGAATAGCCAAATGGATTTGACAAGAAGCATGCTTGAAGTGATCGGTGACTGTGAGTCCTGCCGACATATTCAAACAACATCACACGCGTGCATTCCATGTATACATGCATGATCAAGTGTGCATTGCAACATGAAGGCTTGCTGTAACATATATATCAGTAAAACATTCTTTTTGATCAGTAAAGAGTAATATGTGCACATGTTCTTTAAACATGGTTTCAATATGGAACTGGTGGGGTGGCAGGGAGTTGAGATCTGTAGGGAAGTATGAGGGAATCCACTTATGGCAAATAACAGTGTAACAGTAGCAGTCCCCAAACAGCACATGCCCTCTCACAAGGCAGGCCAGATAGGTTTTCATGCCAAGGTCCTGACAGTAAGGTGGACTGTATCAACAAGCAGAACCAGAACGCTGTATCTGCATGTCAAGGATCACCGTGTCCCCATCCTGGTGATCAGGCCGAGGTCACCACATCCAGTGTGTGTCACACAGCCGTCATATTTCACATGGTTAGTTTTTTATTATGTGCAGTGGAGTTTGTTTTTTTTATTTTACTGGCCAAATTAAAATGCCAGAACATCACTTTCATTATGGATTACAAAGCAAAACCTTTCAAAATTCAAAATACATGAAAAATCATTATTTTAACAGATTTGTTTAGGACTTTCATCTCCATTGAACACAGGCAGGGCTTGCCTTCAGGTGTCCGGCAAATAACGCTCATGGTGCTGTATTTTGTGGTAAAAAGCAGAGCTCTGCTCTATATTCTTTTATTTCCCTTTGACCCTTTGTCTGTTCCTTTGGCAGGAGGTTGTAAAAGAGTTCATAATGATTAAATTTGGCTCGTGGGGAACATACAGGTCTGGGGCGCCTTCAAAGGCACAGCTTGCCGATGCTGCTTTCGTTGAATGAATGTTGTACTCGGGGAGAGCTTGGCCAGGCTTGCTGTCACCGACTGGCTGAATGAAACCCGTCGTAGCCGTCTCAGCTTGCCCAAAGAAAGAGGGTGTCTGTTGCACAGCGCCTTCCTTTTAAAGTCCCAGTCAAGCGTTTGTTCTGTCCTCCTGCAAGACTTACCCGAGCGACTGTTGGGTTTTAGACTTTCAACACGGAAAACGTAAAGGAACGGAAAGATGCCACAGAGGCCTGAGTTAAAAGAACAGATGGTTTATTGAACAGACCTTTAACTAAGCCAGACAACTCTCCTCACTTTGAGAGACCGCGGGTGACCTGATGGCGTCGCTACTGTGTCATTTCCAGTGCAGTGAAGAAATTTAATTTGCAGCATATTCCAAGCTTGTGTTTGTCAGCAAATGTCATAAACGTCAACACGTTCTTGTGTTTGATTCTAGTCTTAATAGGTTGGGAAATACTAATTAACACTAACTTAAACCTGTGACATTTATTGTTCAGTCCCGAGTCCTTAATTATTACGTGTAGGCCTATTTCATTAATTGGTGTCCTACCCAACAAGAGGTGTCTCTGTCACCAGCTCTATGAGGCTGTCACTTTGAAAAGTGTAGCGCTTCTTGGCAGTTCTGGTGTTGGCCATGTGACAGTCTGGCTAGCTGTAATGGATTGTACTTGTGCAAAGGTGCTTTGCCTTTGTTCACAGAAAACATGCTTTGCGGCATCTCCGTCCTTAATAAACCTCATTATGCTGGGCTCCCTGGTGAATTGAGGGCCCTGAATGTTTCCCATAATGCACGAGGGTTCTCTGAAAGACTGGACATTGTTCTCTATGCCACAATCTTGTTTTGTTTTTAACGTCTTTGTTGTACACTGATGGATGTATGCCAAATGCGCAAACTATTGGTTCTTTGTGCAACTGCTTACGTTATCATTTGTTGTTAGTTTGTTTAGATTGTTGGCTGTTCAGTTAGCAAACTGGTTTGTAGCAGTTCCTGCCCACAGATTACCAGCTGTGTTATATTTATGCCAGTTTTAAATTCCTAAATCGAGGGGAAAAAAATCAACCAATCAAATGTTTGTTTTATATGGAGTTTTCTTTGTGGCTCACAGTTTAGGTGGCAGTTTCACTAATACTCTCTCTTCAGAGAAGCGGTAACCAACACTGATAAGGTGGTTCACGTAGAGAAAGATCTTAGGATGACTTGGTTTTTGGCTGTAATGATCTCTGTGGAAGCCTGCTTCAACAGACGTCTAATCATGTCTCTTAACTGAAAGGTGGGGTTTCTGTTTTTTGAAGCAGAAAAGCACAACCCGTTCTGACCCACAGGAAATGTGGTTCTCTCCAGCGGGAAGTTTGTCTCACTCTGTACTCTGTGAAACGTGAATAGTTTCAGTCAAAATCACGGTCACTTGATTAAAGGCTCTGCAGCAGAGCATAGGATGGGGGGTGGGGGGCTCACTGTGTCTCTAACAGAATGGGACTCCGGCACCTCACCCTTCTATACCAGCTGCATCGGTGTGAATGGTACTCCTGCACCTTACCGTTCTGTACCAACTGAATCAGTGTGAATGGGACTCCTGCACCTCACCCTTCTGTACCAGCTGCATCAGTGTGAATGGGACTCACATTTTTTTTTTTTTTTTGCAGACCTCTGGAGTGAAGAATGTTGGCATCTTCAATGGCAGATGTTGGGTTCTGCTTTTCTTAACCACAAAATGTTTATTTTTATCAAAATATAGATAATAGCTCCTATGGACTATGTACAGAATGATTTTCAGATGTGTTTCTTGTTGTCATAAAAATATTGAAATTCTTAAATATGTTCTAATTTCTCGGCCCCTGGTGTTATACAAACACTGAGCAAAATTCCAGGCTGTAAAACAAGCTGTAGGGATAAGAAGTGAAGAGCAGATACGCTTGGATCACATTCAGTTTGGAAAAGTAATATTTAGCAAACATGAGATGTGGCAGGTACACAGCATGACACGGTGCACGGGATACGTATAGAAACTGCTGACAAAGTGTAATTGTGCACAGCGCAACACGGGTCTTTGGGTCAGGCCATTGTAGACTGGATCTTCTGTGTGCCTTTGTGCCCCTGTTAATCTGTGCAATACCAGACCACGTACCGAGACTGTGGCGAATTCTGACCCGTGCCCTCCCAGGGCATTGGTCCGTGCTGCTGTAAAGCAGACCGGAGAACCACAGAGCAACAGGCCACTGCAGATATGTAAGTACCACACAGCGGGCATGTGTTGGCATTCAGGCAGGTTTCATGTTGACTGACAAGGAGAAGGGATCGTCTCCCTGGTCTTCTGGTGATGGGCCAGTGTGCAGCGAGAGCTGATATCTGCAGGCTCACGCTGTTCCACTGAGGTAATGCAATACCTGGGATCAGTGAACTGAGTAATAGGAGCTGTTAACTTTGACCTGTGCTTCACATCTGGTAGGCCATTGCATGCACAGCGAGGAAGGGTAGGGGCAGCTAGTGGGTATTTGCAGTATGTAGGCTGTCTTTCAGATCTGGGGGATGGGGGGGCACGTCTTTGCTTGATGTTGTCTCTGCCTATTTTACAAAGCCCTTGAAAAGCTTACGTACACACTGGGGCACCCAGGTGCCACGATCAACTGAAGATTCTGACATTGACCAACAATAACTGCCGTTATTGTATGAACTGAAATAGCAATAAGCGAGACAGTGAGTCACTGAGTGGGAGTTATGGCAAGGAGGGATGGCCTCAACACTGTTGTTGAGGTGGGGCTGAATTGCTAGGCCTCAGGGAAGGTGAATATAGGATGCAGGTCGGCATCAGTGGCGCTCGTAGCTTGTCCTGTTTGGTGCTGGATAGGCAAAAGACAAATTGTGCTATGCAAAGATTACCATGCAACACGTATAACGTGGGTAACATGGGAATTGTCTCGAAAATACATTAGAGTCCCAAATACAAAGCTGCGTCTACATTTTATGCCCTTTTTCAGGCAGAATGAGGCATGCTGGTGCTTCAAGTCATTCTGGTTTCATCTGATGAAAGATTAGAAATATGGGTGCTCCCACATTGAGTTACATATTTCTTTTCAAGTATGAGTTGTTTGTGGTAAATTGAACATTTACTTGTGGTATTTTTTACGTGATAATAAATAATGCCAAGGGGAACTGTTTCTGAATGGCAAACAAAAATTCTGGACATGAAGATTTGTCTGTTTTAATCTTTGAAAGTACAATAAGAGAAGGCAGTGTCAGTTGTAGAGCTGTTTTAAATGGAAATTATGGACATCGTCGTGACACCGGATTAAAATTGTCTTCCCTTTTTCTTCCCCGACTGCCATGTGTGAAGTCTGATCAAGAAACCTCCTTCTAGTGTTCTGGCACTGAATTCTTTTAGCTTGATTCCCGTTGCTTTTTCAGACACATTAAGGTGGAACAGAGCTCAGAAAGCCACAGATATTTGGATGAAATTTTGGTGAAAACAAACGTTAAGTTGTCCGCTGCGTGTTCTTTGTGGATGAATGAGAAGCTGCTATGTATGGCCCATGGCCCTTGAGAATGTTTTGTCTGTGCTGAGCTTCACAAGCTTTGGTGTGACGGCAGCGAGTTGGAGAAGCGAGAGAATGGAGGGAGCGAGAGGTTTGTGATGTTGGGAGGGTCTTCACAAGGTTTGTTAGGGTTTCACAGAGCATCCTGGTGTGTGTCATGGCCTCATCAATTATAGGCCATTTTTCTGCTCTCCTTTCTCCAAGTGCACCTGGTGCAAGCAGTCTGTAGCAGCACAATCCCTCGGTGTGAGTGGTTTTGAATCGGCGGCAGTACTCGTGCACACCAGAGGATCGTGAATCTGAACTTTCGTTAATCCGCACTGACGGTGATCGTCCGTCACTGAAGTAGGTTAATGTTCTGAATGTTTTAATTCATGTTCTGAATCCCGCTCTTTAACCTTGGGAGCGCTTATCAGTCCTGCGCCCTCGTGGCAGAAGGTTGTGACTACCTGCTAATCCTCAGTCTAGTGGGTTGGCCCCTACGGGAGGTCACAAGTGCTCATCGTCCTCATCATCATACCTTCTTCAGTCCCACCTCTCTGTGACTCTGACATACTGAGCTGTAAAAACTGCACACCGTGAAGGTGGTGGGAAATTCCCCGTCCGCTTGGCTTTCTCATGTGTAAATATCCTGTGAATAATAGATGAGCCTCTGTTTCCCGGTTTTTTGACTCAGCTTCTTTTGATCAATTAGTTTGTCTATTAAGAACAGAGAAAGTGATTATATAGTACCTCTGTGTCCAAGGCTCGGTGAAGCAGACCCGCTCCAGTATTAAAAATGCATCGAGCTCTCCTTCTCCGTCGCCCGCATGATCAATCCACAGCAGCCTTTGAAGGGACGCCATTATTATGTTGGTGCCGCTGCGCTCACAACTGTCACTCACGCATGCACTGCGTGTCGTCACATGGAGCTAATACTTTTGCTGATGGGTATCTTCATGTTAAATGATGCGTTTCTGAATTAAAACGCATGTGTCGTTTTTGACACTTGTAATCCTGATGAGATGTTGTGCTCGTAATTCTGCTCACCCGCGTAATAAATTGAAGCTGTGATGCTGGGGTAGCTGCTGGCAGCGGCCACCTCCAGCCAAGGTGACCAGGCCGTCGTGTCATTGGACCAGCTGGCCGGCAACCCTATTCAGCCACGTAGCCACTACCTCTGAGCACGCTCCGAGCAGTGGACAGCGATGCAGCGCAGCATAAAGAGCCGTAAATAATGGCGGCACCCCCGTGACACAGCAGTAGATCATCCTGATGCCTGCGGAAGTCAGGGAGCAAATGGGAGAGCGAGCGGATGGAGGGGTGGGTGGAGGCAGCTGACGTTATTGATAAAGTGCCCGTCGGCTGGGGAAGTGCGGCTGAATATTCTGCCCCGCGTGCGAGCGCGACAGAAAGTGCATTACCGCAAAGGTCACGGCATGCATTACCCTGCTTTCTCTCAGCACACGTGGATAAACAGTGGAATATCAAACGCTGGAGCGGCTGGCCCTGGTGATGGGCGAGCATCCCCTGAGCGTTCCTGCAATGCTGTGTCAACGTTAGCAGTGCCTCTGATCACTGAGTGAGCATTCTGTGCATTGAATAAATTACGGTATGACATGTTTGGTTGTGAAATGCAGGCATTAGACCCCCCCAGTTCACTTTTATGAACTCTGTCTCTTTTGCGGGTTTTAAAAGGTCAACTCAGCCCTTGAGATTTTTTTTTTTTTGCTGAGCTTTGACACTTATTGACTAAAAACACCGTTTGGCATGCCTCATTTCAGTCTTGAGTGCCTTTTTAAGGTGTATTTCAGTATCACGGGAGGCATACTGCATCTGATACAAAAGCCACGTCACCGTCTCCACAATGTTTTTCCCCTCAGTTTGTTCATTCTGCCCTGACCGTTAGAGGGAGACAGCCACATCAGCGGCTGCCTAAATTATCTTCTCTGAAACCTGCTGGGATGGGCCGCGGCTAACAATCAGGCAGCTTGAGTGCTGTCGTGCAGCTTAAATTTAAAAACCACATTTGGCTGCAAAGCCTTTGCATCGCAGACCGTGACTTTGTTAGGTGGCCTTTGTGGGGTCCTCAGTTGCGTGCAGTGCTGTTGGAAATGCCAGCCTCAAAGGCTGCAGGGCTCACCAGCTGCTTAGTCTTCAGCCAGAGTGGAGCTTGTGACAAGGGCTTAACATGGAGTTATGCTTCCATTTAGCTTCTGTATGACCCCCCCCCCCCCCATCTCTTTTCACCTTGTCAGTCCAGAGGTGAGAACTTGCCCCGCCCTGCTCTGCTTATCGCAGTTTCTCTGCTGCATCTACTTTGGCAACAGCCAGTTGCGTGTGTATGTGCGCGCCAGCTGCGTGCGTGTACGCACAGCGCTAGCGGCAGAATTCACATCTCCAGCGCCGGTCTCCACAGAAACGGTGTA
Source organism: Chitala chitala (assembly GCA_025773905.1). Classification (NCBI taxonomy): domain Eukaryota; kingdom Metazoa; phylum Chordata; class Actinopteri; order Osteoglossiformes; family Notopteridae; genus Chitala; species Chitala chitala. The sequence continues at coordinate 54,751 of JABJVR010048269.1, forward strand.
AACATACTCCAGCACAGGGTGGATCTTGTTAGCAAACTCTGGGCTGTTTTGTGTTCTCTTTTTTAATGGATGAATTATTACTGGTTGTTAATTGCAAGAGTGGATGTTTAAGAATTATATTGGGTCCATGAGAGACACCTTAATTACTAGTAGCTGTCGAAAAGCTGACAGTAAACATTATATCATTTGCCCTGTTTGTCAGCACTGAAAACAGTGTCATATGTGTCTGCATGTTCCCAATATCCACAGCCTTTAAATACAAAATTATTAATTATTAATATAAGTATTAGAACTTAAAACTATTGGGAGTTTTGGGGAAGGATATTTTGGTGCTTGGCGTTTTACTTGTTTGTGTGCATTCATTATAAGGACAAAGGGTGAGTACACAAACGTACAGCATTTTATGTTTAACCTTCTACCTAATAGTACTCTGTGAAATGGTATTTTGTTACCGGGGATTACATAAATGTTGAGAAATTCTGTTCACTGGTTTTGGCTGTCTGTGTGTGTACGTGCATATACACACGTGTGTGGGTTATTGTGCTTGTGGTTCATCTCTTCTGAAACGTGTGCTTGTAGAGGAGGTGTTTACTCAGAGAGAGGAGTCGTTGAAGAAGGGGGCCCTTGGTCACACGAATATTCTTTTTGCTGCGTTTTTTTTTTTTTTTTTTATCCCCCCCCCCCGTCTCAGATTTCAGATTTATGACAGCCTCGCCCTAAGAGAACTGCTCTCTGTCCCTGAAGTTCCTCAGTTCAGAGGGTAGGGCGGACACAAGGCTGGACAAGCGCAGCTCTCCAGAAGCAGTGGCACAAGGCCGTAGATTGTCAGATACAGGCACCTCTGGGATATGGGTGCTCTTTCTCTGAGAGTTGGCTCAGACGTTCAGTTTACCCTTCAGATTTTGTTTTCTCCCCCCTTTTCCACTCCTTTCATGACCTTTCCTCCTACGTCGTTCCACGAAACCAAAACAAAACACTCCTGCTTGTTTTTGTAAGCTACTTCCTGTCGCTGTTGGAATCCAGTTGTGTCTGGCTCCTGCCCTCTTCCAGACCTCAGACAGAGACAAGCGTCTGGTACGTTGATGTTTCGCTCAGAACACCTCAGGGGGGGAAATGCTTGCTGTCTGCAGTCGTTGTTTTTGCAATGCAGTGCAGGGCAAGACTGCCTCAGGTGCAGGTGAAATGGAGACTTCCTTGAATGCTCCTTCACACAGTGTCAGGGAAATTGGTACGTGGGAGACGTGGAGCGAGTTAAACATGTAGAATTTCTTTTCAAAGGAATTCCCCTCAGTAATCTCCCGGTGATATCTGAACCCATCATACATGTGACAGCGAATGCGTTTGGTTTAGTGTACATCGACACTGATTCATAGATAAGGAGATTATAATGAACCAAAGACATTGCATCAGAACCCAGTGAGTTTGCATGACGTGGAGATCTCTGCTTAAAGCACTTGAGTATATTGCCTGTCCTTACACATTGATGGATGTTTTATGCATCATCCTATAAAGGGCTGAAAGCTCTATTAGCAGACAAACCTGATGTTTGTCATATATAAGCGTGTCTTAGAATCTGTGCCAGACCAGGATTCAGCAGGTTTGAATCCCATGGTAGATCTTTGAGTACGGTTTTGAAGTTGTAATACTGTTATTAAACTGTAAGAAGCTCCAGACAGTGGCATGGGTTCTATTTTAAATTTTGACAGGGTGGGGGGATCAGGGGAGGTGCACTGTTTGTGGTAGCTAATCCATCATAGGATGAAAGTAACCAGAATGCATGCTGATTGACATGGCAAATTTAAGTAAAGAAATAAACGAACATAAGTAATAATAGTGGAGTCAGTACTGTGAACACAGAGGCGTGTCTGTAGCGGTGCCATGCACTTTGCCACATGCCCTTGCTGCCACCTTTGGGTCATTCAGCTTCTGCTATCAAAGAGAACATCAGGCTTAATTATCATCACCTGTCAGACTCTGCCCATGCTAGCCATGAGATCAAGGACTTTCTTTCCTCATACCGTTCAGCATGCTGACTGTTGCATTGAAGCTGCATGTTTTGAGGTGCCAACTTTGCAGTCACTGGTTTTGCGACAGGACTGTAGGTATGCATGTGGATCTTGGGGTACAGATCCCCTCTTTGCCTCATTTCATCGTGCAATGTAATATTTTTGTCATTGGATGCCCTTGTAGCAGTATTTGCATTTAGATGTTATTTTGGCCATGTTTTCATATATGCTGAGTGTTTGAATATTTTGGGATGGAAATTTGTGTTTTCATCAATGGCTAAAATCTAATATGGGCAAAACTTTTTTTTTTTGCAAGTGAGGATTTGCTGTTAGACCTTCACATTCAGCACATTGTATGTCATGGACACTCAGGGGAGTTTAAAGGGTCAGAAAAACCATGATTAGAATAAGAAACACTTGTGAGTGCAGCTTGTGGGATTTGCCACATTGGATTGTAAGCATCTTTGTATAGGTGCCCTGCTGTGTTCCTAGTTGACAGGCATGTTCTGGGTGACGTTGGCTGTCAACCCCTTCCCTGGCGCAGCGTGTCCTGTGCATGACGAGCCCTGCTTTCATTGGCATTCAATAATGCCAGCTAACAGTCTCCACATCTCCGCCTGGTAATTAGCACAGGCTGGAGGCAGGCCGTTCTCCTGTCCCTCCCCTGCCGGGGCCTGGGCGACAGCGGATCTGCTGGGGCTTAGCGCTGTCATCCCTCAGTGGCTCGTTGGCCTGTCAACGCCCCTCCCCTCACGGCGATACCTGCTCCACATTAAAGAGTTTAGTCCTCTGAAGAGAGGTGGGGATGGTGGCTGAGGTGGGGATGAGGCATGCTGATGCGCTTTAAAGAGGAGGACGAAGGGTAGGAGGAGGAGGAGGTTTCATCAGCTTTGCACAGCTCCAGCTCTGTCCCTTCAGCTTGCTAAATGAGGAGCACCCGGTGTTCATATAAGAAGTGGTGATGAGGAAGAAAGAGGAGGAAGAGCGTGTTCTCGGGATAGGGGCCACAGTGGGGCACAGCGGGGCTTGAGTGTGTGGGGAGACAGAGCTCTGTCCTCCACAATCCATCAGCATAAATACTCAGAGGGCATGTTTGTAATTTACTTTTGGATTAGCTGGAATCTTAGGCCATTAACTAGATGGCTGCCTTCTTTTTGATACACAAATTCCTCCTTCTGGGGGGCATCGCTGGATGTGTGCATGTGTTTCTTTATTAGTTTGTTTGGTGTTTAAAAGATATGCTTGATTTGCAATCGTCTTGTCACCAGGGCCTTCTGCAGGAGAGAGATTTCTCCGTCTAACTATCTTCCATCTTCACAGGGGTCTATCAGCAGTGCCTCACAGGCCTGTACTACCTGCAAGTGGCACGATGAACATGGATGCCAGGGTCTGATAAGGAAGCCATTAGCCTGCCTCTTTCCTTTTATAATTACTTATTTACGATTACTCAATATTTGGGTTATGTTTCTGTGACATTCAGAAGTCTTTTTTCATCTCCTTTCTTCCTCCTTGGCTTTAGAAACTTCTGTAACTTTGATGTTTGTTTTTTTTTTGTCCTTGCCTGTGAAGACTTATTGCTGCTTATGCCGACTACATGAACAGAATTTATCCTGTTCTTGTGCCCACACCCTGTACCCTCTATGGGTAAATTGTATGCCTCTGACTGCTTCTAGTGGCACAGAGACAAGCTGATCTCTCTGTGACTGAAACACATCTGCTGATCCTTCTGAACTGAATTATCAGAGCAGACACACTGTGGGCCTTGCCTTGCTTGCGAGTCCTACTTGTCTTTATGTTTAACATTTTTATCTGATAAGCTAGTCACATTACACTGAATAAGGCTCCACTGGTGTGATTTACTGCCTCCCTGAGAACAATGTTCCCTTTGTTCTGTGTTACAAACTCTCACTGATGTTCCCACTGGCCCCACTACCAGCCCAGTATGCAATCAGATGCCAGCACCTGTTTTATTGAGCTGCGTTGACAAAGCTGAGAGTTACCAGCTCTTTCTGTCGTCACAAAGACGAAGGCACAATGAGATTTGCATCTTTAGACAACAGCGTGAACTTAATAACATGCAGTATTACCTGTGTGAAAAAGGGTGTGAAAATGGCAGCCTTCCATGATATTTTGAGTCACATGGCAGAGGACGCAAAATTAAAATCTTAGGGGCCAGGACCAGTTGCATTCTGAGGCATGCATTTAGGTCCTGCTGAATTGTAATTTTTAAGCAACACACTGAGCATCTTTGGTGGGTGCGGAGATGCCTTGTATCCACTTTTTATTTTCAGCTGAATTGCAAGGTTTAACTGGTGCACTGAACAGCATGGTGGGGTATAGAGATGCCTTCATGTGGTTTTCGCTTGTCCTTTATGCGCCTCTTATTGGTAAGGCCCTGCTGCGTGCTCCTTTGCCAACACAAGTGAACCTGATGTGGTGGGACTGTGGAAGCTTCTTGAAGAGCCACAGGCTAAAGCAGCACTTACTATAGGCTTATTAGGAGCTCTCCAGCATGGGGGGAGTGGGATGAAAATTAGCAATGCTAATAATTCCACAGAGCAATTACCCTTGATGAAAACAAGTGAAGGTTGGAAGCCAGCTCTGGGGGGGGCTGTAGATGGGTGTGGGTGGGAGGCGGAGGTGCGGGGACCGTCGTCAAGCGTCTTGAGTGTGGCACCATACGCTCAGGGGCCTGTCTGTCTTTGTTTGCTCTTGAATTTTGAGAGTGGCGTCCCCCGGACGGCCCAGCCAGGCCGCTGTTGTAGGATCGGCGACTGACTCGCCGGACCTCTGGCGAGCTGTGCTGCGCCACATTTGGCTCACCTCGCATTCCCGTCCGGGTCACCTGCTGACACAGAGGTGCAGCAAGCTCGTTCAGGCCACGATTCTGGACTGGTCGACTTGTGGTGCATTTGTTACCCTCCTCGAGAGGAAACAGCTCTTCATCTAGTGGTTTATTGTGGAAAACGACACATTTGCTTCACTGAATTCGGTGGAAACAGGAGTGAGGAGGGCGCAGTCGCTACGCACCTTTTCCGGTTGCAGCAGCAGTGGCTCACAGAAAGAGTCACAGTGACCATCTCCATGTTCACTGTGTCACTATCACACGTGTCTTTGTCACATACACTTTGCATACAGTAAGTTACAAAAGGCCACTTTTTTCGCCCCTTTGTAATTAAGCACGTTAATAGAACTGAATTTGTTAAAAGATTAATTTAACAGCATGATCAAACGGGTTTGAGCCCTTTTGTGATTGTATGTGAAGTTTGTATGTTTGCTGTAGTGGTAGTGGAGGTTGCCTGTGAAGGTGACATTAGATTTAGATTCATATTTACTGTCATAAGCAAGAAGATAATTGTTGTTGCAAGCACAATTGCTTTTTTAATGTGCATTTTGGGATATCAGTGAAAGATGTGTTTTCTAGGAACACAGTGGTTCTTAAAGGTTTGTAGACATGGACACATCTTTAAATTATGACTTCATAACACAGCAGTTTTCATTAAAGCCCAGTTTTGTCAAGGTGGCTGTTTTTCTTGATGGGAAATGCCAATCATGAACACATCGGCATAAAGTTATAGACAACAGGGGACTTCCTGTATTTTGTTTACACATGTGCTAGACTGCCAGTCTACCCTTTGCTTATGTTTTCGTGAAAATGTTGGAATAGAACTTCTCTCTCTAAGCAGTGCTGCCTTTAACTCACAGCCCATAATTTCTTGGTCACATCATCCAGAAATCAAGTAAGTGAGTTGTGCCTGTCTGCAGTTTACTGTGGCGTCATAGGCTATGACTGTTGACCTTGAGTTGCACTTTTGCAATGCGTGCAGCGAAACTGTCTACAGTGGGAACAGATACGACCACTCTTCTTATTACCTTTCCTATGAAAGCATTGTCCACTTCCATGGGTTGTCATAACATAAACACTCCTGCTCAGTGAAGGCTTCCCTGGGAACACATAAGTCGTAACTAGTCATCCATGGTCATCAGGCATACCTGTCAGTCCAAGATTTAATGGGAACTTTTGAGAATTATTGGTGTAATGGGAGACTTTCTCAGTTCTTCGGAAATGGCTGTTCAAGCAGCATGCCTGCTGTAAGCACATTCTTCCCAAGTTGTTGAGATGTTTTCCCAGTGAGGATACAGCCCCATTGGCCTGCTGATTTATGATATAAGAATCCAGATGTTCTTTTTTGTTACTGTGTCCTTTTGCTTGGCATTTTAGACCCCCTTGTCCATTGCGGCCACCGCGTTGGCGAAGCTTGTTTGTTGAGGCGGCTTTGTCGCGAGCAGAGAGCGACACCTTGGCGCACGCTGCTTGTCCTCGGGTCAGCACCCTGTCAGCAGCTCAGGCGTCACACTCCTGTTGAGGAATGGGTAATTAAGGACCAGTCTCCAGGAGGGAATGTGAAAATGCAGTGTATCAGCTTGTCAGGACAGGCAAACAAGACGGGCCTTTGTTATCCTACCTCACCCACCGTTGCCCCACATGCACTACACACATTCACAAACGCGCATGTGTGTACACACACACATACACACACCTTCTTCAACTTGAACCCGCCACCCAGTTTCACCCAGCTTCTCGTGTCCCACAGCCACACAAAATGGCAGCCCAATTACAGCTGGGAATGCATCATCTTACAAGAGACAAGCACCTTGTCACTGTGGCTCCAGGGGAACAATGAGTGCTGTGTCAGGAGGTTGTTTGAATCCAAACCGCCATCTGTAGTGCCGTCGTCATGACGAGCAGTGCAACTGACACTAGCTGCAAGTGTGGCCATTTCTTTATTTCCTGCTTTCGGGACATTAGTCTTTGAGTTGGGCTCTGTGTGACTCAACACATTTCTTTTAGCCGGGAGCTGGTAGCTTTTTAAATTGGGATACACACCTGCCCATCCGCCATACATATAACACATTCTCAGATTTTGTATAAATCTCTGGGAAAAGTCTACAATGACATATTTATATTGTTTGTGCGTGGGTGTGCACACATGCGTACGTGCGCGTGCACTCCTGCATCTGCCTGATTTACATATGAAAATGTTAACAAATTCTTGTCCTGTTCCCTGTATTATCCCCCTGTTGTCAGGGCGATGACAAAAAGTAATACATTTCAGCAGGTGAAGTGACGGGAGCTGACAGACAAGGACTCGTCAGGCCTTCGTAATTTTCAGTTCCAGCTGCGTATGACTGACAACCCGATAGGTTTGTTTGAACACAGCAGTCTTTTTGTGTGTGCATAAGATGTGTGGTAACCCTGCCTCTTGTTTTCTCAAATTCCTCAATGGAGCCAGGACAACATGAAGTTGTTTTACAGATGATGTGGTAATTAAACAGACTAATAGTTAGCTAACACACTGACATACCATCAACTGGGAGACATTCCTTTAGTGTTTGTCTTAAATGCCAAGACAGGTGGGGGGGGGTCTTAATTCACAATGACAACCCAGCTGGCGCAAACCTTTCTGTTGTGCTTAAGAATGCCACTAATGCAGTTTGTAGAATGGTTAGCAATTAGTAATTTGAAACCCAAAATCGTGTAGGGTTGCACATTAGGTCAGAGATATGTTCGTTTGTCTTTTTGTTTGCGTTTCCACCCACAGCCTTGTATGCTGAAGCTTGTGTTCTTACACCGTCTGAGTCAGGGGCTGGGCCTCCAAAGAGCCATCTTTCAGCGGTTTACATTTTTATACCTTGGGAAGATCAGTTTTGTCCACTGTCACATACATTTTGCTTGTTAACACTTACATAACAATCAGATAGGGAAAGTCTGGTCAGAAAGGTGCTGTTTTGCAGTCTGGCTAATGGTGTGATGTTTTTTTCTGCAGGCTTGCAGTGAGAGTTGTTCAGTTTGTTTGGAGATGAATGTCCTTTTTATTGTTAAGCAGAATGTGTGTTGGGATACGCAAGTGTTTTTTCTGCCAGAAATAACTAGTAACACCTCAACACCCCCTCCCACCTGGAGAGAAAGAGAAGTGTCTAATGGAACCAACACACAGGTCACCGGATAATGAAATGTGAGTCTGTGGGGACCAGAGTCTTCAGTGCCTCCCATTCCGCTGTGCTGATTACACTCACACTCTCTCACACACACACACACACACACACACACACACACACACACACACACACACACACACACACACACAC
>JABJVR010048270.1:0-24955 GCA_025773905.1 Chitala chitala
CTGACATTTTCCACATTTGCCTACCTGCTCAGCCACTACGAGATTAACGTTCTGCCGCGAAAACGGTATCGGATGCGAGTAAGAGTACGAGTACACAAGGGCGGTATCGGACCCGATACTGGTATCGGTATCGGGACATCCCTAGTTTTTTTAAATTGCAAAAAATAAATAAACATTTGAATAGCCATAAACCAGTGATGATGATGATTCCACCACCATTTTATTAATATCAAGGCCTTAAAAAAAACATTCTCGGGCAATAGCTGTACATTTTGAAGGTCAAGAAACATGTTAAAATCATAGCCAGCTCAAGAAATTAATAAAAATTAAAATAAAATTGAAAATTGAAATCAAAATTTAGCACATGCAAAAGTTAATTTTCCTTTCTGATGTGCCTGGGTGCCATATCTGTCTTCTGTGATACCTTTGGTCATTGCGTTTTTTTTTTTTTCGCCCCCCCCCCCCCTTCCTTAAGATTTAACTCTAACTGGTTAATTAGAACCTTAACTGTTGCTAGGAAGTTTTGATTGTGAATACTTAATTTTTTTTATTGGATAAAACCACACCCTGTCGTGCGTTGGCGCCCCACCCAGGGTGTCCCCTGCCCTGCACCTGTGCTTCCTGGGATGACCTCCAGGCTTCCTGTGACCCTTCAAAGGATGAAGCGCTATAGCAGATGGATGGATGGATAAAACCAACAAACATCATGTCCACCACAGTGGACACAGGGTCTGAAGGAGTTAACATTGTGCATTCAAGTTTTATGAAGGAAGATGGGAGGAATAACTTTTTCTTTATGAAATCATTTTGATTTTTTGTGTTAACTTTTTTTATTTTTCGTTTCTTTTATGTGGATAACGATTTTGTTTTCTAAAGCGTAGTTTTATTTTTCGTGGTAGTTTTCATACATGATGATAACCCTGGTGCCAACCCATCCCAGGTGAAAGAAATTTGATTTTTGTAGTGCAAAAATCTCCAGTAAATCAAAGCATCACTTTTGTGTTTAGCATTTAAAAAATCTGCATCAGTTGCATTGTGTAAGGTTGATGTTGACCATGTCACATGTACGGTGTGTGCAAGGCTTGTGGAACAGAAGGAGAATGCTGTGAAGAGGTTGGAGGAGCAGCTGAAGAAGCTTCGCCTTCAGATGACGGACCGTGAGGAGAATAAGGTCATTGCTCTGGGCACTTCTAAGCTGAACTACCTTGACCCCAGGATATCAGTGGCTTGGTAAGAATGTTTGTTTATTTCCTACTATAAATCAGTGTTTTTTAACTGTTCTTTATTCCTCATTAATGTCTGACTGAATTTTTTAAACCCAGGATATTTCATAACTGTGTACTGAGGACAAAAATATTGACGCTCATGCAGTTTGTGTCCTTTATGTATTTGTGTTGGCACTACATGTATCATTAATATAAGCCTTTGTTGTTGGGTTTGTTAATTCAGGTGTAAGAAATTTGGTGTTCCAGTCGAGAAGATCTACAATAAAACCCAAAGGGACAAGTTTGCGTGGGCCATTGACATGACGGATGAACATTTCCAGTTTTAATAATGGTGAGACGTTGGTGTTCAAGAGAACTACATCATGCTATGACTGTGAGCCAGCCCTCCACATTCTTGTGCTGCTGCTTTTTTTTTTTTTTTTTTCCCCCCCACCAAACAATTTGTTTAATTTTGGAAAATGTATTACTTAACCAGGTTTTGTATTGGAAAAATAATTTAGAAGTTGTTGTTTGACTTGTTCATGGTTTTGGGTTGAAGGATAAGTGTAACGTTGTACAGCAAACCACATGAACAACAAAGTGTTCAGTTAATGTTTTGGTAAAGGCATTGGTGTTAAATAAATACTGAAGGGAAAAACCCATGTTTTTCAATCAAATTTTTTTCACACAGCTGAATTTTGATTTTAACCTTTTTTTTAATAAACAAATACAAATATAAGTCTATTTAAATTAAAAAAATAAGTTTTTAGCAATCAGTTAACAACTCAAATCAAATATTTTTTATTTCCAGATACCATATTTCTCCTAATTTAACAAGTTACGTGCAGGGCATGTCTATTTGAGGCCAAAATGTGCAGATTATGACGTTTTTAAAACCTTTAAATTGAAATGTTCAAGTTTTTAAAAACCTTTAGAAATAGGCTTTTTAGTAACTTGTAAACTTAATGTTTTTCTGCGTTCTTTAAAAAAAAATTTCAAAAAATTGAATTCCCACGGTTTGTAAAAACTAATAAAATTCAGTCGTCATCAGAGTTTCCGTTAGGCATATTGGACACGATTTAATGCTTAAACATGAGTTAAATATGGCGAGCAAAAAGTCGTACACGGCTGCTTTTAAGATGAAGGTAATTGCACTGGCTGCTAAAGTTTTCAGTGTTCACCATCCGCTATTTAATTCAGTAACAATAGCAGATTTTGAAGACCTTATTATTGTACTCGGTTAACTTCATTTTTAGACGAAATTCAAGGCGCATGTATTGTAATCCTACTGAAAATATCAGAACTTGTTGTGTTTCACAAGTGATGCCAGTGCAATGCACGGCAAATCAGTTAGGGATTCAGAAGCATAACATATTTGTGGTAATTAAATAATGTTTGCTTGTAGAAAATAAGTATAATTCACCATATTTAAACATTCATTCTCCCCAAATCCACACTTCTACACATTGACCACATTGCTGTGTCACCACTTTAATCGTGTAGAAGGGGGGGCACTTTACCGTGCCTCATACTGATTTATCGGGTGGGGGCATGTCTGTTAGAACAGGCACATCATTTTGGAGAAAATACGGTAAACTGAATTCCAAATTTATTTGCATATTTTGTCATGGTATGTAAATTGACAGCCAGGCTTTCAGGCCATTGGTTAATGTTAGAAAAAATGGGGTTTGATTTGTTAATTTGTTGTACATACGGTGGTACCTTGACTTACGAGTTTAATTCGTTCCGTGACCGAGCTTCTAACTCAATTTGCTCGTATATCAAATCAATTTTCCCATTGAAATTAACTGAAATGCCATTAATCCATTCCAGCCCCGGAAATGTCACCGCATTTTTTGTTACGTGTTTTTAAATAAGAAAAATGTATTTATAAATAACAAATATTGTATAAAAACATAATAAAAGAGAATGTAAAGAAATAACCTGGTTTTATAAAGTGTATTATTTTGGAGATCAGACGACTTGAGCTAGCAGAACTTAATTGCTACAAACCTTTTAGAATTTTCGCTTAACTTTTATTTCCTTCACTGATTTTCTCTTCACTGGTTTTTGCCTTTTTTTCGCCACGCTTTCCTCTCCTCAGCTGCCTTCACATCCGAACTTGCTGCCTCACCATGCCTGATGACGGAGTGAATGCCGGTCCTTTTTCTAAAATTATCAAACCAGCCCCGACTGGCTTTAAACAAGTCTTCTGATGCCTCGTCCGTTGAAGCGCCTGAGGTCTGCTGCAGCAAATCAGTGTAAATGGCTCATGTATTCTAGCAAGACGATACCCTCCGTCACGGTATCTCCTGCCAGCTGCTTCTCCATCAGTAGATGTACTACGCAAGTACTACGCTGGTAGTGCCTCGCCAAGTTGATTACCTGCACACCTCGCTCATGTTTCTTTATAATTTCATGCTTTAATTCAATGGATATCATCCTCCTCTTCTCAGTACTGTCCTTTCCACTCACTTTCTTATTACTCATCGTTACAAAAAGAAATTTGATAAAATAAATGCAAAAAAAAAAAAACCACAAACCGCTAGCACAACTTATCACAGATGCTTCTACGGGAGGTAAACACATGCAGAGAACGAGTGAGGCGCGGGAAGCTGGGAGGGTGTTTAGTTGTGCGTCTCCTGCGACAACTAGCGGCAGCTCGTACCTCAAATTTTGGCTCGCAATTCAAAGCAAAAAATCGACCAAGTGATGGCTCGTATCTCAAAAAACTCAAGTTGGGGCACTCGTAAGTCAAGGTACTACTGTATTTGTTAATGGAAAGAGTTTATTTCTTCCAACAATTTATTTTAATAAGTTCTCTTCTTGACAGTTGTTAAGCAGTCATAATTCAGCATTACGTTGCTCCAATGAGCAGCTCACCTTAGAGGATGGTAATTATTAGTGTGAACTGAACTCTCGACCCAAAATTACTTATTTTACTCTTTTGTATTACAAATGAAACATTTGAATTCTCTATACACCAAGTCTGCAGTTAAACCTCTCAGCTGGGAATGTCAATTTTTCATCAACTTTACATATTTCATATATAAAACCACAATTACAGGCCAGCTACAAATGCCAAATGCATCAATCTAAAATAGCAACAAATTATCAGCAGGTTTTTATTTTATTTTATTTTTTTTTTTTTTAGCTTCCATTAAAAAAATATACCATTTAGCTAACTTTGTCTACAACAAGAGCACCTTATCACTAGACCACTTCAGATTTTCTTCTATGTGCATAGCTAATTAAGGTGTCCATTTAAATTAGCTTTGCTGTTGCCTTTGTTCTTAATCATTATTTTCTCTTCAGGCTTTGGCCGCCCTGTTTGGGTTGGTTTTTTTTCCCTCTATGACTCTGGGACTTTTTAAAATTTGTGTATTTTCTGCTGTGCATTAAGAAAAAAAAAAGCACACGTATAATTCATGCATGCAAGTGGACACTAGAACAAGCAATGTCCTTGGTTTCTCCATTTCAAACACCAGTTTTGAACAAAGGACACACAGCTTTTGAAACAACATTCGTGTGTGGTGGTGTTTTTTTTTTTTTTTTTTTTAAAGCTAGCAGCAAAAAAAAAATCAAGTTCAGTTGTTCACTCATTTTTTGGGTAAAACGCATGGAGCTGAGGATATCCATTGAATTCTTAATGAAACAATGAATACTGTTCGTATTGTACTGTACTCTACACTGTAATAAAAGACTTAAGGTTTTTGGTTATGAGTGTGCATGTGCGTGTAAAAAGGTAGTTAATTTCAGTGTTTCTTAGCACTCATTATCCAGAGTAAACTTTGCTAGAAACATACAGTAGATTTCAATTTTAAATGGCTCCAAAGTACCTGAAAAGGATGGGATAGCCAAATAGGCAAAATATTCGTTATCCCTACTTCATGAGTGTGAGATCAGCCAACAGGGAACGGTTCAGTTTGGTGTTAGAATTGTGTGTGTCTGTGGGCACGTGTGTGGGGGTGGGTACAGATTGTGCCGTTTTGTAAATAAAAACGGAAGTCCAAAGCAGTCTCCTGTGTGCGGATGAAGACACTAGTGAACATGGTAGCAGAGATTGTGCGGGGGAAACTGATTCCGCCTTTTAACATTTTCTGCTGTGCGTCTCTCAAAGACAGATGAATGTCTCATACCTTTGGCAATCCTGCATAATATAGCAGTCAGCAGCAGACTTTGGGTACACCAATAAGTGTTTTTTTGCATAATGTTTATTTGCAGTCTGATTTAGTGACTGGTAATGTAATTGCTTAGCTATAAAATAAATACCAGTATGAGAAGTAGACGTACTATCAGGTACTAACTTTGCTGGGAAAAAGTGTGTCCTGTCCCAGAGGTTGTCAGAAAGTGTGTGCAGACTGATGTAGATGAGCTTTGTAGGAAGCTCCTACTGCCTTCAGCCTGTATCAGTTTTGAGGCACAGATGCTATATCCTGATGTCAATATTAGCTAATCTAACAAAGTGGAATATTACTACTGACTAATTTATCCATCTGGCAATATTATTTCTTGTATAAAGTGCTTTGAGGCGCATTGTTGTGAAAGGTGTTATATAAAAATAAATTGAATTGAATATTACTGTTGACAAATTCATGGACTCCTTCAGCAATATGTATCAGACTTCAGTTGCATTTAACACTGGCCTCAAATAGAAATGATAAATGTCCAATACAAACTATTTTATTTTTTCACTTGCAGGACGCATTGCCAATTTTTTTTTAATAACCAAGACAAACGTACCACCATCATTTATTAATTCAGGCAACCAAGGCGAAATTAGCAGGCGAAAGGGAGATCCAGAGGTGCAGGCAGAGGGTCTGTTAAAAAGGGAGATCTGGCTGAGACAGAGACGTAGGCTGGGAAAGACAAGGGGAAGGCAGGTAAAGCGTGGGAAAGAGGCCAAACAAGACAGGAGGAACTGGGCTGAAGTCGGTCAGTGCACAGCACTGTAGTTATACTTCACAAAGTCTCATTCTTCCCTTAGTTATTTTATTCCCTGATGAAAGTAGCCAGAGCTGGCGATGACTACCGAGGGGACGTGACACCACCCAAGTGTTGAAAATATCATTGAAGGGCCTTAGGGAACCTCATGGACTGAAAACCTGACAAAGGAGCAAGAAAGAGTCAAGAAAACAAAAGCCACAGAGTCTAACCGTTACAACTATATCGTATAGCTCTAAGTAGGCTAAATACCATAATACTGTAAACCTCTTAGAAAAAAGTCCAATTGCTATACAAACATAATATAGAAAACCTTTCCCTTAAAAGACATGTAGCTAAATGTAATTAGTACCCAATGCAGGGTACAGTGATCCCAGCCGAGCCTACTATCAGTCAGTTAAAAACTCGTATCAAATATTACTTAAATTATCCAGTAATCTGGCAAAATAACCACTTACTGCACTCCCTTTATTTACTTTATCCAGCAGTGTCTCAACCAACTTTTACTAAAACATTAATTTACAAATTTAACAATCACTTTTTAATGAATGATTTTCCATTTTAAAATATGGTTAAACATTGAAACTAACAATACCTTTTGTCATAAGATTACCTAACTGGGAGACTCCTGTCCCTTGGGCCTAATCATTAATCCATCCACTGTAAAGTAAATAGCCATTTAACAAACATAATGACTTTTTATTTTATTTCATAGGCTGTAATTTCATATGCTATAATATTTTGACTTATGAGACTAAACAAACTAAAGTGACATTTTTGTATGGTGTATGTGTACTCACCTGCCACATTATTAGGTACACCTGTTCAGCTGCTCATTAATGTAAATGTTTAATAAGCCAATCACATGGCGGCAATTCAGTGCATTTGCAGTTGAACTATGCGACCCCCTAAAATGGCAATTGGCCAGGGGTAACAAAACGCATGATCAGATGTTTCATCTGTCCATCCATCCATCTGTATGTCCATTCATTTTTGTAAATATCTATTTGTATTTGAAAATATCTATAACCATAATTGTTTATTTGTAGTAAATTTATAATAATTTAATTTGGGCTTGTGTCATCACATATGACTGTGTGTGTGTGTATGTGTGTGTGCGCGCGCGCCTCAGTTTTTATGTGTTCCAAGATGTGAAGATGTGATTATTACATAAGTAATATATACACAGTGGATATATATATTTTTGCTTTAATACCGTGTATTAATCATTGTTATTTGTTTGCAAAGTTAGGGACAATAATTTGCACAAAAAATATCATTAAAAACATATTTTTTATATAAACATTTTTGGACGTGTGGAACGGATTATCTGATTTTACATTATTTGTAATGGGAAAATTCCCTTTGATATATGAGAGTTTTGGTTTACGAGCATTGCCGCGGAACGAATTATGCTCGCAATCCAAGGTTCCTGTGTGTGTGTGTGTGTTTGTGTGTGTGTGTGTGTGTGTGTGTGTGTGTGTATATACACGGCGTGTGGAACTGGGCTGAATTCAGTTGTGGCCCTTTTAACCCCAGTGAGATGGCCCTGATGTTTTTGTATGTAACCTGTTATTTATACACACACTTGATGATATTATGGCATTGTAAAAAAAATGACTTTTGAAGGAGCGGTGTATCACAAGACTGTTTTGTGAGTGAGCTTCTCTGCTGAATAGCAACTTGCCCTAACTTTATATAACATTCCACCACAAAAGAGAGTGACCATCTTTTTCTTCTTGCATCTGTTGTCTCCATTCTACCAATTGCTACATCAAAGGTCCTGTGCAACTTGTCCATTCTGAAATGTGGAAGTCTGGAAGAAATTCTTCTTTGTGCGGAACTAAGTGACTTCATTATGGGGAAAAAGGATCAGTGCATATAGCGTCTGGACTGCAAAACAGCTTGTGGGAATGCTACTCCTTAACAGAGAGCTAGGGACCCACGTTTCCATCTCCATCTCTGAGAGAGGCGATCAGCTACAGTCAAACACAGTATATGGAACACGAACAGGTAGAAGTGGACAGAAATAGTGCTGTTTGGGCTAAGGATAATACTGTAGATTGTACATTACCTACACATGCAGAATACATGCCTCATGAGTTTTTAATGAAGTATACTTATTTCTTCTGGAATTTGGTTCTGTCATTTCAATGCAGATATACACAGTATGTCATTTGATTTTGAAATGAACAGGTGCAAAGGTTGGACTTTTCAGTATATGAGGAAAAAGTAACAAATGCAGTGGGTGGTTTTCCTGAGGCTTCAGCCTACACAGCCTAGGCAAGGAAATTGGTTCTCTGTGTGGGAGACCCTGGTCAGGAAGCCACTCAGAGTCCTGTACTGACAAACTGATTAACCTCTGCTGTAACTAAATACCCAAAGCACTGCATTCTTCTTTCAAACACCTGCAGCATCATTAGCTGACTGTACAGCAGCAGCCGCTATTTACGCAAGTCATGACATCAATATAACATGTCACTCTCAACATGTGAGATGTCACTCTCATGACTCAAACCCACTTCCCTGCTTGGGAAATCAGTGTAACTGATCAGTGCAACCACATCTAACTTTGTATTTACTACTACTTCCTACTGCTCCTGTATACTTCCTACTGCTCCTGTGTACTCCTACTGCTCCTGTGTACTCCTACTGCTCCTGTGTACTTCCTACTACCACTTTGTATTTACTTACTACTACTTATATTTTCTTACTACTCTAACTGTGTACTTCATACTGCTTCTGTGTACTTCCTGCTACCACTGTGTACTTAATACTACTCCTGTGTAATTACTACTGCTCCTGTGTACTTACCACTACTACTTTGTATTTTCTTACTACTCCAACTATGAACTTCCTACTGCCCCTGTGTACTTCCTACTGCCCCTATGTACTGTAAACCAAACTATGCAAATTTCATAAAAGAAATTAGAGTACAACAATGAAGAGAAAACAGGTATTGCAAAAAGTTAAAACATTAACACCGTATCTACAATAATTGTGTATATTAATAATTGTGGTCTGAAGTTCATCTGAGTGACAGTAATAAACACTCAATTTGAATTATGAATTTTTTTTACCAAGCACAACTCATTATTGAAATGTATGCTTTCCCTTGTTTTCTCAGTGAGGTGTCAGCCACTCACACAAGCACTTCTGTGGCCCTGTCCTCAGATTCCTTTTCTGTGTTAGCCTTTTTTTTGAGGATTCCCCTGACCTGAACCTCCCAGTGTGTTTCCCATACCCTGTCAAAGTCTCAATGGGACAGTAAAAAAACATTTTGGACGTTTCCCTTTGAAATGATGATTATTCTGGGAATGTGGACTTTAGCTTTGTTTGGTTAGTAAAGAACGCTTTGCAGTTTAATTCCATGTGTCGGTGTGTGGTCGTTGCATCGCCCTTGGTTTGTCTAGTCTGGTATCTTTGGCCATGCCTTTTATTTTAGCCTTGTCAGTTTTCTTTCCTTGACACAGTCTTGTGGAAGAAACAGCAGCCTGCACACATCCCCCAAGTTATTACATGAAATAGAGACATACATGAACCACTCTGTATGTTTTGTTGTCAACAAAATGCATATACATTTTTAACAGTTTTCTTTTTGAAAGTACGTAAAAAATCTTTTTGACATAAATATGAGGTTTTTTAGCCTCTCAGAATGCAAAAGCCACCTAATTTCAGTCATTCAGATTCATCTGACAAGGTCCTTTCTCTACGTGACAGTACAAAGAAATAAGAAATCACTTTAACACATTGCTTAAAATTTTATTCTCCTGCAAGATGAAGAAGCAGCAGTTTATCAGTATACTCAGTGTTTCCTGAATAAACAGCAGTTTGTGTGTGTGTGTGTGTGTGTGTGTGTGTGTGTGTGTGTGTGTGTGTGTGTGTGTGTGTGTGTGTGTGTGTGTGTCACGTAAAGACCAGATGGCTGTGAAATGTGAGATGGCCCTGAGCACTATTTACCAGACTGCCACTGGCAGGATCCTGTGTGTGTTCAACAACACCATGCATAGCACATGGGCTGCTAACCTCTGCGTGATGTTTAATAATGTGTTCCACCACATACAGACATGGAGGATTGCTGTGAATTCTGGGAAGGGGGAATGGATGCTGCCATAGCTGTGCTTCCCAAATGAATGTAATGAATGCTCTCGTTCTTGTTTCTCTTCCTCTGATGGGGCACTCAGCTATGAATATCTCAATTTTGGACAAGCTTATAGATGGCTAAGGTGGTGATACAAGGTAAATGCAGAAAAAAGTAGACAGAGAATGGTAAAGAAACAGTGCCAGTAGCAGAGAGTGGGGCAGAGGTTGCAGCCTCCCCCCCACAATATTGCACCCTGCACCTTTAGAAATATAAACACTCTGGAAGAGTCTGGTCCTGATGACTGAAGATGTCTGATCTTCACTCAACACCCTTCCAATTCAGTATATGTCAAATACCACCCTCTTGCTCAGGTTCTAGCTCATGTGCATGTCCTGAAATGGGCTGGTATTCTGTCCAGGGTATACCCCGCCTTGCACCTCATGCTGTCTGGGATAGGTACTAGGACACTCCGGACACTGAACACGGTACGTGATACAACGATGGATGCATGTATATTACAGACCAGTTAGTCTGATCTGGATGAGCAGTAATTGTCCAGCATTTATTGACAGAATAGGTATGTATCACTGCTTCTCTGCTCACATGTGACATTTGTGTTCTGTTCAGCCTTGCTTCTCAAAATACTGCTGCAATGCCATTACTTTGTTCTTCATGGCTGAATCGTATAAAAGGCCAGTTGCTTCAGGAAGATCCCTTGTGCTTGTGTCTATGAAGGTTCTAGAGCACATTCTTTGTCCTGCTTTGCCCTGACACTGGTACATGGTGAATGGCTCCGAAAATCATTGCTGCTTTTAAAGTATTAGCCAGAGTGCACCACCCCAGATGACTTTGGAACCTCTTGTGAATTGCTCTGTGCTGCAGTTCAGCACACATACATAACTTCAGAGAGATTCTCTACAAATGGCTTTTTCCCCATATAGAAGATTTATGAGCACAGGAGACAGAGCGAACCCTGTTTGCAACCTGGATTTGTTTATATCTCCTTTTAAGTTGTCTGAGTACCAGATGCTCAAACAGGTTTTGGCAGAAGAATCTCTCTCTCGCTCTCGCTCTCTCGCTCTCCCTCCCTCCACCTGTTTTTCTGTCAGGATATATTGCCATTTTATCACATCTCCTACTTAGGCATTGTCTGCACACAACGTAGATGTGAAAACCCATTTTAAGTCTAACAAAAGGAAAAGACAATGGCTTTTCAATTAGAGAATTTAAGGTGTTGTATTAAGGTATATTATTTATTCTGACACCAAACATCTTAGAGGCAAATCTAGACCAGACAAATGAGAAATCTTTGACACTATCATCTACGAGTTTGTGATGTAAAATAATTTTCATCAAAAAAATATGTGCTGATGATGCCTTCAAAAGTTACAGGACCAAATCAGGTTTTGGGTCAGCTGACCAGCTTCCATTCAAGGTAAATGACCTATGACCCTGTGGTGGGTTGGCGCCCCACCCTTTGTCCCCTGTCTTGCACCCTGTGCCTCCTGGGTTGGGCTCCAGGCTTCCTGTGACCCTGAATTGGACAAGCGGTATAGAGAATGGATGGATTGATGGACCTATGACCGTTTGTCTCCCAACCAATAGTCATCGGGTGATGATTAACCAGTTAATCGAGAAGCCTAAAATCATGTATATAACTCATTAAATGCTTACCGAATGCCAATAACACTTTAGCAGTTAATTTCCTGCTATAACTCTTTTATTCAGCTTCTCTAACAAGCAACAATTTAGTCAATGCTGCCTTTAATGCTGTGAGCTTGGAAAAATCCTGCCACACAGCGATACCCCCTGTGAAGGCACTCGTGTGTTGGGTTTGCACTAAAAGGGTCTCTCTAAATGTGCTTGTCAGGAGAACTGCAGCCTATTTACAATGGTGGAAAATACTGGACACACGTCCAGAAGTGATCAGACATCACCTCTTCATTTTGCACATTATTTACCCCAAGTGAGCATTTTTCTCCCAGCAGAAAAACCCATGGCATTTTTTTGCCATACTAATTTCTGGTCATTGGCCGTCTCGTGTTCACTTATTGACAGTTGCCTCAACAGTATTTCCCCGCTTTGTTTTTAACTGTCAGAGCTTGCAGATGCTTATAGCCCCTGTGGGATTGTGTTGAAGATGTAATGCTGGTGAACATAAATTCCACATTGCACTGTTCACATTGAACCAGTTTCTGCTTCTAGAACCTTTCATTAAACTTATTTTTAGTTGGTTAATATTTAACAAATGTTTTGTTGAACATTTTTTACTTGGCAGTTAATGGTAAACTGGGTAACCAATGACAAAAAAACAGACAACGAACATTTTAAAAGAAGGCTGACTTTATAAAAAAAAAAAAAAAAAAAAAACGAATTTTTTAAAACAGTTTTAATGAACATTGGTCAAAAACAAGGACAAATACTACAATATATTGTACATGTCCCACTGAACGATGTGGAATGAGTATCAAAGGAGCTCGTGGTTACCTGCCCGACAGCTTCACCTGTTTGTCATGCCACTGCGGAGTGGGAACCTCGTCGGAATGCTGCCTTCCTCTGGCCAATAAACATTTTGTGTCCACAAAGATAAATTTTTATGATACAAATGTTTTTTTCTTTGTAAAATGGTTTTGTATGTCAAATTATAGGTTTTGCTTTATTTTTGTATATTTGCATATTTTAGTATATATTCTTTTTTTGTTAATTAATTTTTTTTTTAATGTGTACCTGAATTTTTCGTTTACTTGATTACTACCTGGAATTATCTGATGTCATTGTTTAGTTGTGAATAGACTTGGTCACATTTTATACTCAATAGCACTTTGCTTACACACATGAGCACTGTTTATCCTGTGTTACTTTTTATTCTAATTTCCAAAGGACATTTTCTGTTATCACAGCACCATTTTTTACAACACAAATGTAAAAGCCCTATTGTCCAAAATGCATCTCTGTCCCAACAATTGACTCAGAACTATGTGAACTTTGCTCTAAATTCACAAACATGCGTCAAATTTATAAACACTACGTGTGTCATCTTGACACTAACACAATCAATTGATAACTCTGTTGCCAAAGCAAACGTTTGTGAATTGAAACCCTTAACCCCATGAAATTGAGAAAGGAGCAATATATCCATATAAATTGTGAATGCAGAAGAAACACAGATGTTTATGTTTTTTGCCACCCTCCCCCCAGTGTACACCAAAGGGCCTTACTGACATCACAGTGCAGTAAATCCCCCCCCCCTCCCCAGGATGGACTCTGAGGGCACACCATTACAATCCACCGCTGCATGAAGAAGAATTTCCCTTTCATAGGGATGTCTGCCATACACATTCTGCTGCCATGCAGGGAAAAATTCATCAATAAGGTTGAGGAACAGATCTTTGAATCTAGAATTATTGTCGAACCATTCATGGATGTTCTGTTGGAAACATATCCAAAATGATCATGTAAGACTGCTCTGGGTGTCCCAGCTGATGATGTCTCAGTAGTACAGTACATCGCTAAGATCACTGAAAAACTTCAATGGCTGTTAGACAACGTGAGGTTAAGTGTGCTTTGTGGTGACACTTGTGTTTAGAGAAATGAAAAAGGGGCTTAAAAATCTGCCGATATCTGTGTTTCAGAAGATTGTGTCTAAGCTTGTGCAAAAAGCCATCAGCTGCAGTGAAGATTTGGGGTATTGTGTTTGGAAAATCAGTTTTATTGTGTTGGCATTTGAAAACAATTAAATGTAGAGCTGTATTAAACTGACAAATTGTTGTAGTAAAAGATGTAGATAAACCATAATGCCTAGCAAGTAAACATTGAAGTATATATGCAATTCTGAATTACAAGCTTATTGCATGGGTAATGAAAACATTAAGCACATAGCTTTTTCATTGTGGTAATATTTATCCTTTAACTTGAAATACATGTGTTATGTTTTACAACAACAAAACATTGTTTCCTGATGAAAAAATAGAAAACAAGGTCCATCTATTGTTGTAATTTTGCATTACCACATGACAAAATTAAAACCTGTTGTACATTTAACTCGCTTTTAACTCACTTTGTAAACAGGATTTTAAAATATTTCAGTAAAGCTCTTTGATCAAACCAGGTTAACTCAATCATCCCAAGGGTGCACATTTTCAAAGGTGACCTGCCTTAAGAGCTAATACTCTGTATGTGTGTGTGGTGCCAGCAAACCTTTTCACACAGCCACAGGACAGGCCCAGTGTCTCCATTCTAGCAAGGCTATAGAGCAGAAATTCATTTTATTGCCCTAATTATCACAGAGCCTGTTCTCCATGTTCCATTTGTCTAGAAGATTACTGTGACCAGCACAGAATGTGGGGTAAAGACACTGGTAGCTCACATAATGTAACACCAGGATTATAATGAGACTGAATACCACTGAAACCATCTAGGATACAGCAGTCTCAACAATTCCTGAGTTTACACATTGTGCTGACAATTCTACATAAATCCTGTGTTTATAGTAGATTCTTAGATTAGGTGTGGATTTTTGAACCACTTGCTCATTCTTTATGCCTTGAGTTTTATAAATGTTTTTTTTTTTTTGGCTGCATTATTAGCAAGCATCATGCTATATAAACGTGTGCACTAAAGTACAGCTACAAATTCCAGTTTTTTTGTCAGCAAAGCCAGAAATGCAAAAATAAAAAGTAAATACACATGCATTTCTTCAGAAGACAGAAGGTCACAAACCCTATGTGAAAACACATCTGCCGCTGCATATTTCAGGAGCCCCTGAGGTTTATATCCCACATAAGAATAGCAGCTGCTGTAAGATCTTTAAATGTCTCAGTTGCTTCTGAGGTGCCTTGTGGACACACTCTGCTAATAGGATCAGAGAGGCACTTCAATGGTATTATTCAGCAAAACAACAGGTCAGTTCCAACAAAAACAAAGCTCACTCCAAGGGAAAGCTTTAAGTCCTTTTTTGTCCCTCTAAGTCTTTGTAGCCTCTACATGGGCAGTTCTAGAAGGGAGGGGAGTGGCCAGTGCCTCTCTGACAACAGGACTAGCCCCCCATTTTCACCTCACTAAATTGTGAAAAATTTACTCGCATTTTAGTAGCAGTCACAAGGTCGTAAAGTAAGAGGAATTGTGATACTGTACTGACAATCACGTCAAAGGGAGTAACATCCACACATTCAATATTCATTTCACTTTAATTTGTTTACAGCATAAAGGCAATTAAAATACAGCACTCTATTTATAAGCATGTACTTTATTAGTAACGTTTGGAATAGATAACAGTCTGTCCTGTTTTGAGTTTATTCTAAGAATTTATTTGGTGTTTTCTCTTGTGTTTTGTAAGAGGCAAAGAGAACATGGGAGGCAAGATCCTCGATGCAGAGTATTTATTGAGGGAACATAAACGGGTGATCCAAAGAGTCAAGTCCAATAAACAGGCAATAGGTCGATGTACCGGGTGGTCAGTCAGAGACAGGAACGCGGGCTGGGAAGGACAAAAGGGAGATGGGTTAGGAAACAGGGCACTTGGAGAAACACAACAGGAGAGAGTAGCCACAAGACACAGGGAATCGTATTGCTTGGTATTGCTCATAGAGACTTAATACTTTGCATCGGGCTGGCATTAGCAACCGCTATTTAATTCTCTTTTGATGTAGCGCATCTGGGCTTCACTAATGACGGGGCGTTACATGTTTATTGGTTTGGCCAGACATTCTTTATACAGTATTATAAAATACTGCTAACGCAGTAAACTGAGGTTCCACCAGACAGCCAATTACAGGAATAGCACACTCATCAAGCAAGGAAATTCACAGACAATACCATGAACAGAGCAGCAGTTAGGAGAATCACAGACCTGGCATGAATCATTTAATTAGTGAGCACAGAATGAAACCTAAATTGTGCCCTTCTTTCCTGGTTTGTGAACTGTGACTGATATGTATGTGTTGTAACAGTATTTCCCTCTCCAAGGGACATCGCTCAAAAGAGTAAGGCAGTTGGCCATGGAAGTCATCTCCAAGTCCAAGCCAAAGTGAGCAAAAAATCCATGACCACAACCTTCCCAATCAATGAGGTATTATAATCCCACAACCCTAGTGCACGGATTCCAGAATTCCTGACATGATCTGGGCCGGGCCTCGACTGATAATCTGAAGACGAAGGGTTGTAGTAACTGAAGAAGGCAATGGAATCATTTGAGGTCTTATGTGAAAGACAGGGTGGGTACAAAATCATGGGGTACGATTGACTTGGTGAGTGATATGGTATGGTCCGATGAACAGTTAGGTCCGTAAGTATTTGGACAATGACAGAGTTTTTATGATCTTCCCTTTTGTATGTACACTGACTATGAGCACAGCGGTGAATTTCCACAACAAATAAAATGGCCCATATCTGACAATTGTGAATTCCACTAGTGAAGAACAATGACTAGAGACTAAAACAGAGTTCTTGTACCATTTCTGTGTGGATATACAGTACTGTGCAAAAGTTTTAGGCAGGTGTGAAAAAATGCTGTAAAGTAAAAATGTTTTTTAAAAATATAAGTGTTAATAGTTTATCTGTTAAAAAATGGAAAGTAAATGAACAGAAGAGTAATCAAAATCAAATCAGTATTTTGTGTGACCGCCTGCAAAACAGCATCAATTGGTGTGACAGCCTGCAACACAACATCAATTGGTGTGACCACCTGCAAAACAGCATCAATTCTTGTAGGTACACTTGCACACAGTTTTTAAAGGAACTCAGCAGGTAGGTTGTTCCAAACAAATTGGAGAATGCAAACATCTTGGAGAATCTTGGAGAACAGATCTTCTGTGGATGTAAACTGCCTCAAATCCTTCTGTCTCCTCATGTAATCCCAGACAGAGTCGATGAAGTTGAGATCAGAGCTCTGTGGGGGCCAAACCATCACTTCCAGGACTCCTTCTTCTCTACGTTGACGATAGTTCTTAATGTCATTCGCTGTATGTTTGCAGTTGGTGTCCTGCTGCAGAATAAATTTGGGGCCAATCAGGCACCTCCCTGATGGTACTGTATGATGGATAAATATCTGCCTGTAATTCTCAGCATTCCACCATGCTTCACTGTTGCCTGCAGACACTCATTACTGTACTTCTCTCCAGCCCTTCAGCAAACAAACTGCCTTCTGCTACCACCAAATATTTCAAATTTTGACTCATCAGTCCAGAGAACCTGCTGCCATTTTTCTGCACCCCAGTTCCTATGTTTTCATGCATAGTTGAGTTGCTTAGTCTTGTTTCCATGTCATGGCTTTTTGGCCGCAATTCTTCCATGAAGACCACTTCTGACCAGACGTCTCTGGACAGTAGATGGGAGTACCTGGGTCCCTCTGGTTTCTGCCAGTTCTTTGCTGATGGAACTGCTGGACATCTTCCGATGTCGAAGGGAAGTAAGCATGATGTGTCTTTCATCTGCTGCATTAATTTTCCTTGGCTGACCACTGCATCTATGGTCCTCAACATTGCCTGTTTCTTTGTGCTTCTTCAAAAGAGCTTGAACAGCACATGTGTATGTTTTATTTTGAAAAAAAGGATGGTCACACCAAATACTCATTTCATTTAGTATTTTTCTTCTGTTTGCTCACTTTGCATTTTGTAAATTGATCAAAATAAACAGGTAAAATATATATTTTTGAAAGCATTCTTGCGTTACAGAATTTTTTCACACCTTTCTAAAACTTTTGCTCAGTACTCAGACTGCCACTTACCACTCAGATCTGTATCTCTGTCAGTGCAGAACAAGGCCAGCCCGTCCAGCTGAATGGGGGCATCCAGAACTCTGTCCCTGAGCCACGTCTCGGTGAAAATGAAGACGCAGCAGTCTCTGCATTCTCACTGGGTAGTTCTTTATAGTTGAATGTAGTCCAGTTTGTTTTTCAGGGATCGTGTGTTTGTGAGTGTGATGACGAGCAGAGCTGACCAGCTATGGTTTGTTTATTGCCTAAGACACTCCAGCCTGTTTGTCTTACTTGCACTTCCTCACACACCACTTTTGCCATTCTTTCTTTTGGCTAGTGGCTTCAGATGATGCTGAGGGCTGAGTCCGCATAGTTTGGTTTCCAGGTGATGCTCCAGTTGTGTTAAGGGTCCATTTCTTAGTTTTAAAAGTGTCTGCTGGTGGTGGGGATGTACATCAATTGTTGCAATGTCCATATGCTAAGAATTGTGATGCGTTACTGGTGCAAAAGTGAGTTAAAACACAAAGTTGGCACCATTATGGATCCAGAGAGGTCGCTGCGTGCAACTGCCATGCCGCATCTTTGCTGTGGGTTGGCCAGGTTGGTGAAGTCTTGTGCCTTCTCTCACATGCACTGACACTGACAATCCAACTGCAGGGCTTGGCAATGCCCAAGCCTCTAAAGTTGAAAGGAATGCTCACTCACTGTCTTCCTTAATTGTGAACTCCTTAAGATGGAGTAATAGGCAAGACCTATTGTAATGTGTTACCTGTAATTATTTGGGTCTAATAATTACTAGTAGAGCCTTGTAGGGGGCTTATTGTGAAACAGTTCCTTATTAAGTGGCAACTAGCTGTTCTAATATTCTGTCCCTGTTGATTCCCTTCATGGCCTCTAGATGTTGCTATTGTCCCCTTTATCTTCTTTTTCTGCTGTTCTTCATTTTTCTTGGAAAAATGTTAACTTTACTAAAACTGTGTTGGTAGTTTGTGTTGGAATCTGCACAGCTCTATTTGAACCGGCAACTTTGAGAATTTGCAAACTGTCAGTAAATTCACATTACAACTGTGCCTAGCAAATTACTTGATCTTCATTTGCAAAATAACACACTAGACATGTAGACCAAGTCCCTAAGCAAAAACAGCATAGAAAACCACTCCTTGCACATGCTTTCTCCACAAATCATTTTCACATCTGACTCTGCCATGAACATAGGAACTACATAAGTCTCTTAATGAAAACTCTGCTGACAATGCACACTCCACATACTTTAAAAATAATTATCCTTGTACACACGTAGCAAACAAAGCAACATGCCAGCATTTCTGTCACAAAGATGCAGCTTCGCTTTGGGGTTTAGTTATTACCTAAGTTTGTAAATTGAATGAACAACTTCAAACTGTGATAATCACATGAATCGTTTATCTTCTCCACAGTGGCAATTCATGATTTTTGCCTCTCAGAAGGAAAATTACTTTTTTTGACTTGAACTTCTATTTAAATGGTGATGATATTTTTTAAACGTGGGTTTAATATAAATGTGAATGGAAAAAAATATAGCAGTGGATGTTTCCGCAGTATAAACTGGATCTGATAGGAAAATGGCTTGACTACAGGAAAACAGTACAATGATTTATGACCCATATCAATGACTTGAAACTTGAATCTAAATTCCATTTTAGAAGATGTGCAGGAACAGGAGAACCCAATAGATGCAAAGACAAGTAGCCTAACCCAAGGTAGGTGGTCTCATGGCTGGAGATTGAAAACAAACAGGGTCACAAAATGAACTAGAGGCTAGTGGATCAAACAGGCCAAGGAATTATCAGCACTGATTTCCAACACTAAATCTCAGCAGTAAACACTGACTGACCTAATCAATGGAATATGTGCTGTGAGCAGTTGTGTTTACCTGACAACCCAAAGCTGCACTTTATTCAAATGGCTCCAGCAGCAAGATGGAAATTGGAGTATTTCTGAGTGTGTTACAATAATTTTTTATTTGTCAGGTGTCTCCTGCAGTCCAAGTACATCAGTAAATTGTACCTGCAAAAACAAGTGCATGTGCCCTGGTACACACTGTCACCCCATCCTCGATGCACCACAACAGTGCTTTTAAATACAATTTTTAAGGATTTCATCTTAATCATTTTATTGAGATTCAGACTCCATACCTTTAATCCTTAGTCTTATTAAACCATTCAAATTGCAATTTTACTAAATTGTATAGTGCTTTATTCAAGAATAATGTAACAATGTGTTTTTAGTCTAAGATGTGTTTTTCAAGCATCGAAAATGTATTCTTCGTTTATTATGTTTAGAGATCATGTTCTCCCGGTGCATGTACCGCTCCTCTCTCACAGCAATTTTGTTATTATAAGCATAATGCAAATTTGAAGTGAATTTGGGGATCTCAATTGTCTCGTTCTATTTCTCGCTCTGTGTGTGTGTGTGTGTGTGTGTGTGTGTGTGTGTGTGTGTGTGCAAGCGAAACTGAAAGTACAAATTACATTTCTAAATTGCATTAGTCAGACTCCCTTTTTGGAAAGCTTTTGAGCCTAATTTTTCAATGTTACTTTTTGTCCTTAATGCAAACTTTACTAGTATGCAAAATGGACTAAGGAAACGCGTGTTTTCCGAACGTTCACCCGAAACGTATTTTTTTATTTTTGTGTCTGTGCAGTTTGCTGAGCTAAGGGGTACCCGTCACCCCTGGTTTGTTCAGTTACAACCGTATACATCGAGTTACACAAAGGAGAAGGCTGATCACCGCAATCATATACCATGTAAAGTACAGTGGAAGAACCCAAATACTGTATAAAATTAACATTTTAATCACAAACGGGGAAGGGAAAAGTTTTTAAGCTGCAGTATGGGCAATGGGTGGAACCCGAGTTTGTGCTTTGCATGTGATTTAAATGCTATACAGTCAACATGTTTCATATTTAGAGTAACCCAGAGACACAACATATTACTTGTGTTTCGGGGATGAGAAGAGCTAAAGCGCATTCGGGACGTGAGCTGATCATGTTCTGTCAAGTAATGCCATGTAACCAGATGTACGACATAGCGAACTTCGAGCCAACTCTCAAATAAAACATCGAGCTGTGCATTAAAACATGTAAAAATGCAGCCACGCGTTTATAAAGGTGCTTTCTTATTCTCTGGTTGTGTTGTGTAATGTTGCGATCGCACTCATCCGTTTAAATCACACCGCATTTAACCCATGAAGTAACCGCTGAAAATTACACACTGCTATTTAATCTTTCCTGTCGGTGTGCAACGACAGTGCGCAGCTATGAAGTGTATTATGTGTAGCGCTCAGATGTAAAACAGAAACTTGGAGTCAGAAAAGTGAACGTAGAAAATCCTAACCTTTATATGTTATGTTTAGGAAGGTGTTACTAAACTGTTACCCACTGCTGCCGGCGTACACTTTCCCTGTGTATAAGGATGGGGGCAGTGAAAGTAGGAAGCGAACCCGGACTGGGCTGTGGAAGCTGCATTAGAGCTTTATCTTAGTTAATAATTTTGTATGGGACGTCAGTCATACACACGTGTAAGTTAGTGGGTTAAGTGCGCACCGCTGACGCTCTGGGGAGAGACACTGCAGATCTTACACAGCTGCCGGAGCAGTGTGTCACCACATCGGGATTCATGTTCACTGCTGCAGAGCAAACGTCATCAAACACGGGCTCACTTTGCAGCGTTGAAGGGGATGTGTCCATGTCTTAACGCTTCAAATGAGCCTTCTGCAAAGAATCACTGTCTTGTTTGAATTTAAAGCTTGTATATTGGTTCGTCCGAATGCAGCCATGTGAAGTGTTTGCGCTGGGAGCAGTCACCAGAAGATAAAGCATCACCAGAAGATAAAAACTTCAGGTATGGCATGCACATCCCGAACTGGGCATAACGGGCTGTGATCTTGGGACGTTTAGCCTCATGATCATGAATTGGTACCATTACATGATTTGTTTTTTGCAGGGTATTGGAGGAGACCGCGGTGTACCACTTGCTTTTAACCGCGAGGGTCTTTTCGGACACAGTAAAACACATGATATGTTATCGTCGGTCACCAGAACAATTCACGCAACTTTTCTGCTTCATTTCTTTGTAGGTGAGTGCTGTTTTTGATACACTGTTTTTTCAATTTGAAGAACATGAGGAGGTGTAGTATAAGACTGAGATTACAGATAACGGGAGCAACGCTACGTATTACGTGATTATAAAATATAAAAAGAGTTTTGTGAAGTTACACGCAAACAATTTTAAGATATACATATGGCGATTTACTAATATCACTTGACTATAATAATAATAATAATAATAATAATATACATTACATTGGCCTCTTAAGGACACACATTGCCAGGTGTGTGCTTCAGTAATA
Source organism: Chitala chitala (assembly GCA_025773905.1). Lineage (NCBI taxonomy): Eukaryota > Metazoa > Chordata > Actinopteri > Osteoglossiformes > Notopteridae > Chitala > Chitala chitala. Next base: position 22,317 of record JABJVR010048270.1, read on the forward strand.
CGGTCTAATGCCTGCTCTGTGGGTGCTGCATGTGGCTGCTCCCTCAGGGGGATGGACTAAATGTAGAGAATCAGTTTTGCTGTGACATGTAAGTCACTTTGCATACCTGCTAAATGAATAAACGTTTTATGGCTGTCACCAGTCTGCATACTGTGCCACTTGTACAATTGGCATTGCCACGATGAACCAAAATTAAATAGGTTTTATAACCACAGGCTGTCAGCAATGTGTCAAAGTTAACATGATAGCATTAAAAACTGGTAGAATGACTTTTTGTGTTTAGCAATGGGGACTAATCAACCTTTGAGGCAGGGAACTTTGGAGTCTCCGTTTTTCAGTTTTTTTTTTTGTCTGGAGATTCAGTACCAGGCTGACATCAGCAAGAAGATTGTTCAAACTGTATATGTTTTTGTGGTTCGCATATGGGAATGACGATGTTTTTATAATAACAATAATAATAATTATTATATAATATATATTTTTAAATTATTGTTATTTCTGGTTGTGGAAGAAATGTTTGATTCTGACAGAAACTATTGTGAAGCTTGCTTTGCTCCAGTGCTCATGCCTGCAGCCTTCATGGATTCCCACTGGGAACTTCAGGTTGGAGAGATGAGTGACAGTTAAGGAAACAAGCTACAAGTTTAAACTCTGGATTTTAGCTGCAGAAGACAAGTGCTACAAGCTATGGTTTTATATGTAAAGTTTTTTGATGATGAACTTCAGACCTCAAGAACTATATAGACATCAGGCTTATATTCATTTGTTCCAAAACCTCTTATCCAGGTTAAGGTCATGAGAACAGAACCAGGTTTAACACAAACAAAATGCAGCAGGACAAAGGACCAGCCCAGACCAGAGTACTCATATACACTAGTATCTGTGCACTTTGGCAGAATCAGCAGTGGTCTCCTGCACAAAACGTTTTGCTGTTCTCAAACTAAACTTCCTGCATTTTATATATGTGCACAAAAGTAGCTCTTCTGTGCATTACATGTTGGCAAATTCCACTGAGCATAAATGTGTAGACAGTCACATCAGCACCAGCATTTGGTGCCACTTCATCTACACCCCAAAGGAACCATAAGTGGTCGGTAACACAGCCTTACTGCATGACTAATATGCAGTAATTACAAAAGTACAGGCTTGAAAAATATAACTTTTTCACTTTGTAGATTTTTAGGGTCAGTTACTAGTAGACGGAAACAAAAGTGAACTATGGTTTAAATAATACAATAGAATTTGTACTTAATTGCTAATGCATTCATCACATTCTGAATACTTGTACCTCTACCTCATTTTAGTGAAAATAAATGACAATGATTATCAGATACACAATTAATTGTAAAATTGCAGGTAAAAATCATAACACTGGAATGAACATGGCATTGCTGTGTTGTATAGTTATGTATGGATGTAGGCCACCTGAGTCCACTGTTACTGGCATGTCATTGGGCTCCTGTGTGGGGGGGATGGGCAGAGCTCATCTCAGGAGAGTTTATTCATTTATAGTCTGTTTATGACACTGTTAATCTATAATTTTCTTGTCACAAACTCTTATTGGACCTGAATGAAACAAAAGGTGTGTTGGATAAAAACAAATCGGTATTGTCACTGGTGAAAATATTATGTGTGAAGTACATGTACATGCTAGGTTTTCAGCAATAGATAAAACAGTGCTTAATTTACTGTCCCAAAGGTAGTTCAAAATTGAATTAAATTCAGTATTAAATATAATAGGCAGCACGGTGGCGTGGTGGTTAGCACTGTTGCCTCGCACCTCCATGCCTGGGGTTTGATTCCTGCCTTGGGTCTGTGTGTGTGGAGGTTGCATGTTCCCCCTGTGCTTGGTGGGTTTTCTCCAGGTTCTCTGGTTTCCTCCCAAAGACATGTGGGTTAGGTTGATTGGTGTCTCCATATTACCTGTTGAGTGTGTGTGTGTGTGCGCATGCCCTGGGGTGGGTTGGCACCCTGCCCTATGTCTCCTGGGATGGGCTCCAGCCTTCCTGCAACCCTTAACAGAATGGAGTGTTATGGAAAATAAATGACTGTAATACTGAAATGAAATATTTTTCACAATAAAGCTGCCCCAAGGCACTTGATATTGCTTAAAATGTACAGTAGGCTGGAGTCACTAGTTCCTGTCAAATCATTAAGTGGTCAGGTAGCTCAGTGGGTAGAACATTAGGCTGGGCTCTGAACACATCCGGTTTGAATCCCACCCCAGTTACCAGATGTGTTCTTGCGTGCTAAATAATGGCTGCCCACTGCTCCCCCAGGGGATGGCTTAAATGCAGAGAAGCTATTTAGTTATGGGATGAGTAAAGTTCTGTATATATTTACATTTTATTTATTTAGCAGATGCCTTTGTCCAAAACGACTTACAAGGATAATAGTACACGTGCATGTCACAAACGAGGTCAATCAGTATTAGAGAATTTACTAACAGTAAGTGCTGTCCTAACATCACAGTGCACCTGATTAAATCTGGCAATTGTCACACAAGTAGAGCATAAGCAACAGAAAATTACAGCTAGATACACACTTTAAATCAAGTGACCTACTTCAGAGTTACAACATAATGAATAACATCATGGCAAGAGTTCATGTTTAAGTACTAAAGTGCTCCCTGAAGAGAT